>KK502684.1:295750-355969 GCA_000688735.1 Glossina austeni
CCCTGTCTATATAATTATATATACGCGTTCCGGTAAAAAAAATAATTAGCGTTCCGGTAAAAAAAAACTTAACGTTCCGGTAAAAAAACATTAGCACAACGCCACTGCTTACATCCAGGATGGGGGCACAATTTGTTTAGTTATTCTGAAAAGTTTTTATTTCGAAAGCGAAGTCGAGCTGTTGAAAACGCTGCACAAATTTACGAAGCCTTACAAAACCAATTTTCAAATTAAGGACTACTTCCGCCGTAAGTTTGAGTAATCAAAACGCAGTTAGAAAATAGGTTTCAATATCATTTGAAAGCCCATTCAGAGCATTTTTGTTTTAAAAGAAATAATTTTGTTTAAAAAAACAAGAGATGCGTAAAATACGAAGACAGCCTTTTTTGAATGCTAGATATTGCTCGATATTAAAGATCGACGTTTTGTAGCTTTAAGCTTGTAACCCTCGAAATATAATTTATCGTTAACAAATAATTAAATAAAACTATATTTAGCGTTTTCTTCCTCGGTATTGCAGAATTTGTAGAAATTCATAAACTTTTTTTAAACAATAGAACCTTGCTTGGACATGGTATATTAAACTTGGACATGAAATGAGGATTTCCATTCCATATAAAAAGTTTTTCTAACTGGATTTGGTTTAGAGTCGATTATACGCTACAAAATTAAAATGCCCATCACTATTACTTTAGATCTAGAGGAACGGAAGTTATACTGGGCAGATGAGCGATTGAACAAAATGGAAAGGGTCACATCGTGTGGCGCTAGCTCATTCTACACACCTGAACATCCCTTTGCTGTAGCCGTTTCTGGAAATTTATTATTTTGGTCTGATTGGATCGTGGGGGCTCTAGTGAGAGCTAATGAATACACCAGGGCAGACATATTTTTCCGCATCGATCGCATTGATCATCCCATGGCTGTTGTAGCTGAACAAAATACTATCGTCAATTGCGATGGCAACCAATGGAAGATTCTAAATGGAAGCTACGAAGATGTTTGCATACTCAGTAAAAATGGTACCGCTAGTTGTCAGTGCACATGAGGCTAGACTAATCCAAGCTTTGGAACCTTACTTCTTTGGCTTGGATTTTTTATACTATTTACGTCTATGTTTACCCTTAAAAAGCATAATCATTTCATGAATTGTTTCAAATCCATATCCATCCATCCAGCGTATCCAATATTCATAATAAATAGACGATTTTAGTTCTTTCCCTAACATTTTTAGAAATTGCCACAATTAAATACATTAACTCAGTGGTTTCCAACCTGGGGGGCGCGCCCCCCTAGGGAAGCGCGATACTGTTGCAAGGGGGGGCATGTAGCTGTTTCCAAAATATCATTTTCAAATACAAACCAAAAACGTCAAATAGGTGCCAAAAAAATGAGTCAGCAGTATACGTAATCCAAAATCCTCGCCGCGGATTTTTGGTGTACAAATGGCTAAAACATCCAATTCATACTCTTCTTCGAATCGAAATATCTCGCTTTCGCGTTTGGAGTCGAGTACCGGTGGGGCGTGGAATCAAAAGATAAGCACTTGCAACATCCCGGTTATTCTCGTGCTTACTCGCGCCAAACTTCAGTAAACAGAGGCATCTGATTGTTTCGGTTTTTTTTTTGTTTTTTAAAGGGGGGCGCATTAATTTTTTTTTTAAAAAGGGGGGCGCCGGTCCAAAAAGATTGGAAACCACTGCATTAACAATATCTATTTCTATATTGATCAAATATTACCGATTTGTTCAAACAATCCAACAACACTGACCGCGGAGAATTTACTGCACTCTTTTTTACTCTTTCCATCACCGAAGGACGTGGAGAATATTCACTTTGTGAAAAAGTTCGCATTGCCCAGAAAGAAGCTTCAGAGACCACACAAAGTGTATGTAGTCTTAATCAGCATCAAGTTCCGAAGTGTAGTGTAGTATGTAGTATCTCTGGTAAGCATTCTCCCATTAGCGAAAACGAAGATATCCCCTACCAATTTACAAAACAATTTGGAGGTGGCCTAAAATTTTCAAACGACACGCCTACAATACGTTCATACGCTTATATAACAAAAACTGCGAATACTTTTGCTTTCCGTGTTTTTTGTCTCTTATTCATAAAGTACAACACATACATCATATAAGTTTTTCCTTTTATTTTGAAAATCGAAAAAGTCAGCCGCGCTCTCCCCCTCCCCCCTTACACAACAATATTATAGAGTATAAAAATTTAGTACTTTCCCTTCTTTTGTAGTCTTTTTTAGGAGCACGGTGTTAGGTATAAAAGATTCGGTCAAAACTGCACAAAATGCTCCATAAATATCTTCGTCAACATGGGGATGAGTTTTGCTTAAAAAGAAAGAAAATAACACTTTAATCAAGAATTGAAAAATATCTTCTATTCTAATAATAATAAGAACACTTTTTTTTTTTAATTTATTTTTTACAGCCTTCCTCGCGACCGGAATCCGATTTTACCTTAGATTTGCCGCGTGCCGAACAGTTACGCATAAAAATGGAAAAAGAGAAAAAATTTCGCCAAAGATGTCGTTTAATAACAACATTTTTAAGTTTAATATTCTTTTTATTAACTGTTATGGTTGTAAGTTTAGTGCTAACACGAGGTAAACGTATGTTTGGCAGCATGATTTAATAGACTAACTCTTCTATTCCTAACCTAATCCTTTTCTCCAACAATAACGTCGTCAGTTAATTCGCGTTTTTAATGCAAAAGTGCAAGCAATGATAATATTGCGAATCGCACTTAACGGTATTAGGAACATACCACATTTAGCACCTATTTATATATTGCATGATTAGGAACCAAAAGAAATACAAAAAATCGAATTAAAGTGACGTACGCTTTTAGTTGTCTATTAATATGTTAATTATCTTATTTAATATTTTTTTTTCTTTTCTTTCAACTCTAAACATCACTTTATATGGCAGCAGTATTGTTTAATGTAAATTATTTTTTGTGTGATAGTTAATTTATAAGTTTTCCAAAACATTTTTTTAATTTCATCTCAATTCGTTCATAAAACACATATACATACATCGAATAATAGCAAGAGAAACCCAATATATAATATATATATATACAAGTAAATCTGTAAATACTATGAACAATTATTATTGATAGTGTATTGTTTTTAAAAATTGATCGAAAAAAATTCCTAAATATATAAAAATATTATTAACAAAAATAAATAAAAATAAATATCTTTTATTTACATTTTCAAATTTCAGAAAAGCTCTTTAGAAGAGAAATCGCTCTAGATTTTTTAGAAAATCGGTTTTCTTTTTTTTGTAAGCTCAATAAATGCTTGGAAAGTTTTAGAATATATCAAAGTTAATTCATTACTTGAAAAAGCTTTTCCTTTAAAATTTCAACATCTTCTCCAAGAGATCCGAAAAGAATCCCTATATAGAATGAACCCAAATTCTAACAAATTAACTCTATATTACTAATATGGCTGTTAATTGCTGATTTATGTGTGTTTATGTTTCGTTAAGAGCGTTTCCAGCCAGCAAGTTTCGAGCAGAGCTCTACAAGGACTCGGGCAAGGCCGCCTAAATTGCTACTATGGATTACTTTTCATCATAAAATATTAAAAATCAAACCTTCTTCCGAAGGGTTTACTATCCATGAGAAATCTTCTATGGAGTGGAGCTTAAGCAATTAACTCATGTGGGTCCAATTCACTTAAGCGCTTATCTTTTATGCCAAATTACTATCGTTAATTACCCCTACGTGATGGAAGCAGTGATTACATTAGTCTAAAATTTCAGCCTTTTCTTTTGTTTTTCCTTTTTTTGTAACTTATTTTACACCAAACTTTAGCCTAGCATTGATTTGATTAGTCATTTAACGGAGATGCACACGGCTGCTTTGTTACTTCTTCTCATTTAACAGATGAGAGAGATTTTTTATTTACCATTTTTCTTATTTATTAAAAGCAACTCTGTGTTATCTCTATTCACAGCACATAATACCTTTTTCTTAAACGGTGTAAAGGAAAAAACCAGCTAACGGAGTGCGATTTGGATTGGATAATTGAGAAATTAGACAAAATCTATCACAAAAAATGAAGACTTTTGGTGTGCCTCAGAAGATGGCTACAAAAATTATCACCACACCTGACGTCCACACCTGAAAAGTTAAACCACCGTTAAGGTTTAATTTTTGGTCATTTTACTATTATGAAGCAATTTGCCCCATGAAATATTGAAAATTAAACTTTTTTATACATAAAGTTTCAGTTTTCGTAAGAACGGTCACATTAAATAATGAATGTAGTCGCCCCAACCAACCAAAATTTTTCATCACAATTTAGAACGTTCAAATACTATTACTCAGCGACTTTTGTCGATAAATTTTAAAAATTTCAAACGACCGCTCTGAACATTTCAATAACATGCGTCCGTGAGTTAAGTCCCGTCAGTGTACCAAATCTTATCAAAATATCTCAAAAATTACGAGGTGTAAGATAATTTGCGTACAAAAAAGCATTAGGCGGACAGACGGAGATCTGATTTCGAAAATGGATCTCAATCGATAAATACTCTAACGCAGCTCCTACTATTTTCGAACCTTCAATTTGAATTTCTCACAATATGTTTAACATAACACTTTTCTTATGAAACTCATAAGGAATTTCCGATAAACTTGCACTTGAGGAAAAACGTCGCACAAAATCAAAAGTAAGAAAAAATCTCGTAAGCTATGGGCGTTTAGTATGAACGATTTTCTTAGATTCCAATTTTCTTCAATCATGAACCGCACATTCGCAAGGAGATGCGATGTTGCTTTTTTACATTTTTCGAACACACACTTTTCCCGTAATATTAAAACACATCCTTAATAATTTCCTTGAATATCATTATTCTATTACCCTTCCCAGTTAAAATGTGGTAAAAATATCATTGAAAAATAAACCTGCAAAAGTACAATAGTGCAAAAATTCACTCATGCCGAAAACCATGAAAATCAACAGCCGATAAGGACAAGACAAAGACAAATTATAACTTCAATGAATTCATCTGCAGAATAATACATATCTGCAATATTTCCTGTACAGAGACTTGCTTTTCCACCATTTATTCATTTAACAGAATTGTTTGCTTGCTATTTTGCACTGTGAGACGAGAGCGAGAGCGCGTGTAAATAAAATACACATTAAAAGTGTTTACCAAAAAAAACAAAAAAATCATAAAAAAGTTGACTTTGGTCCAAGTAAAGCTATCCCATAAAATTATTGTTTACTAAACGAAAAGTAATAAAATTGTAAAAAACTTAGTATACTTAACTTAATTCAGGCCGACCAAGAATACCGTATACAAAATTCAAATATATGCATAAGATGCCACCTTCAAGCAGTGCAAATCGGATAAATAATTCATACATCCACACCGCTCGATTATAGATATAATTCGGTTTATTTCTTAAGCACAGATCTGTTTGGAGGTTTTCTTTAGAATCTTTCTAAAATAACTCATCTCAGAGACTCTTAAGGCAACATTTATTCCTTGTTTAGAATAGAAATAACGGAAGCGTCAGCTGCAAAGTTACATGTAACATAAAATCGTTGCTAACGTATAATTTCTTGCACAACATAGAAGGCAACGCTGGAACGACAGGGACGTCGGCATAAGCAATCAAGCAAAATGCGAAACAAAAATAAATAATTAAACGCACACTTACTTATTTCACTTTTTCTCTTTTTCTTCTTGACTGTAAGGCTTTTATTTTTAAAATGACTTTTCAAACCTTCTTGATTGATGAATAAGATGTGACAAAACTATCTCATCAAAAAAAGCCATCGGACGCCAAAATATTTCCAATGACAAAACTTTGATTTGCTTCATTGACACAAAATGAATAAAATTGGGCCTACGTACGATATCGTGTTTTTGCGCCAAATCGCTTCGTAAGTAATTTCTTTAATTTTAAATCATTTACCATTTTTATGACAATTATTTTTATACCACGAAAATTGCGGTTAATTTTCTGCGTTCATTATAATGGTAAATAACTGTCAATTTTCAAATTAATATAATCAAATAATGTGCCAGTTGCAGAATAAATATGCAACAGGATTTTGTAGCATCTTCACATCACAACTAAACATATCATAACCATCTGTCATAAAGCAGCTGATGAAACCATGTAATTACACGCAACTGGCAATGTTACAAAAGATAAAGAGCAATCAATACAAATAGAAATGTAGAAAAACTAATTATTTGGTGAAAAGTTTTATAAATATTTTTAATCAAAATAACAAATAAAATCGAGCTTCCTTATTATTTATAAAAAAAAAATTTAATGTTAAGCTAAATGGCGTTGCGTCTAAAACAATATAAAGGAAACCACGACGATGGCAACTATAATTTATATTTATATCTATTGTATGCATTAGTAATGCAAATAATACAAGTCGAAGGTGAAGAAAGTCTTGTAGCTTTAAAAGAGCAGGGAACAGTTAAGAAGCAACTAAAAAATGATCCAGCATCGCAATCACCTTTCGTAGAAACGAATCCTCCTACTGACAACGAAAAACCTGTTGTAATTGGAAAAGTGAAACAGGAAGATTACGAAGACTCCTTTCCTTCAAAAACAAAAGAGCAATTTAAAGAACAACAGCAACCATCTGAAAAATTGATCGAAAAGTTTGATATAGCAAAACAGATTTCCTCCCATCAAGACTCTATCATGAAACAGAACGAAGACATCTCAGATTCTTTAAAAGCCGGTTTCTACTTTTTTTTAGCTCTAAGTTCCTCAGCTGTAATATTTATTTTGTATAAAGTTTACAGGTAACCGAAATTGAATGTGCAATTAGACGAAGTTTATCAATTGCCTTTACAGGTTGCGCTTATCACGTGCCGAACGCAAGTACGGTGTACAAGGCGATCGCAGTACCCAGGAGCTTACACCATTGCCTATGGCGATCGACGATGGCCACAGTGATGATGAGGATCAAACCTTATTTGATGTTCAACGTCAGCAATTGAGAATTTTATAAATAGCTTTTATATATATGTACACATATATATACACATATAATACACAGATAAGTAAGCCTTCATATAAATTTTTTTTTTGTATATGAACATTTACAAATTGACTCTAGCAGTCATTGTTCTTCCTTGAAAGATTGTCATGATATGTTATCCTCTCTCCCACTTACAAACTATCTCAGACTTGATCGTAATAACTCCTAATTGTGATGTGATAAATAAAACTTATTGTAATAACATAAAGCACAATCAATTTCGTTTTTCCATTTAAATAAAACGGGTAAGAACATTATTGTCGGGCAAGGTATGCTATAAGCCACCTTACATCACTTCATCTAACGGTTATTTTCTCGTTCCGGCAATAAGACACCAAAAATTATTCACTACTTTAAAGCAAAGGCACTTTTCATAAAAACCCGCATATGTCCACAACTTCACACGACGTGAGAAAAGTTTAGCAGCCTTAGTTTACTCCCCAAAAGTTTTATTAAATAAACTTCCTCTCCATATAAGAGCTTGCTTTTCATTATAACCCCTATACACTTTACGGTGTAAAAATAGACCTAGATGGTCCAAATTCCGTATCCTTCATTTTTTTTCTCGTTCCACTGTGACATAGCTATGTCCACTGTGGACATAGCATAAAACATTTACATCTTTTGGCATTTAAAGATTTAAAAGCGCTTTTTTTTTGAAAATCGCTACTTTCTAAATAGTCGAAACGGTGGGCCGAACCGAACCATTTTAAGCAGCGGTCGTCATTGCGTCGAAACGCGTCAGTGTACCAAATTTCATGAAAATATCTTCACTTTTGCGCCCTGAATACAATTAACTCGACAAGCTTAGATCGATTCACAAAGTCGATCTAGGGTTTTCTGTCCTTTTTAGGTATAGGCAGTGTTTCTAAATCTTGCTTTTTACGAAATATGAGATGCTCTACTTTATTTTGCCTTTAAATATTTTGCTCGATAGCACCTTTGCGATATCAAAAAAAATTGATAAGTAAAGGGATCTCACAGCCCATTTGCAATCTAGAATCTAGAACAATCGAAAATTACGATCGACTTTTCTCAATATCGAAAGCGGGAATTTGACCCCACTTTTTAAATTTCATTTAACATGCGCTAGTCCTGGCGGACTAATATGATTGAAATGTATTTTTATATAAACTAGCTTTTAGTTTACTTAAAAGAGACACTTTTAGATCATTTAAAAGACTGGTTATCTCTAATATCGTAACATTGGAAATTAATATAATAAGGGGGCTAACACAATGATGCGTCATTTTCCTTTTCGGTTTAAAAACTGCCAGGTGAAAACACAATACTCAAACGCGCTATCATATTGTCTTACAGAAAAATGCAAACAAAAATGTGTGGCTTTAGAAACAAAAATAAAGAAATCAACGTAAACGTAAGGAAAAAATTTGAAATTCTCAGTCTTAAATTACGCTCGTTAACCTAAAAATTGCAGTTTAAAATATTTTTTTTGTTAGCCTTCATAATCTATTTAAATATTATGGCACCGTCGAGAATCTTTTTGTCTATGAACTGATCCAAATTTTGGACATTTTCATTTATTACTTTCTAATAAGACAATTCGATTAGTACATTTCAACCCTAAAATGAATGGTCTTTATTGCTTATTTTTCATTTGTTACAGAAGAACGCATGGTATACACCCAAATTGCAAATCATAATGTAAAAAAGTGGATTGGCATAAGATAAACATAAATTGAATAAACAACTTTAAAATTTGAAAGAAACTATCATCATTGCTTCTTGTACTTTTTCTTCTTTTGGTTTTATTTCTGTACATACATGTAAAACCGTTTGACTTGTCAATTCCCATAAAGTGTTGTGCAAAGCCAACAGTGTTGAAGTCGCGATATGAAAAGAGGAATAACGAGTCATTGTATTAGCCCCTTAAGTGAAGCGTAGGAATATTAGAATTCTAGAATCAAACTGTTTTTAAAAAACTTTTTTGCACTATATTACCTACCCTTATTTACTTTCAGTCCTAGGTACTATTGGCACAAATTTAGTTCTCATTGTAACTTGCAAGAGTTACGGAAGCTAATTCCTTATTTATTGCTTTTTAAATCATTCAATTTTCTAATTTTTTAACAGCCCTGTTTTGGATAAAGCTGATATTGAATAGTTTTATTAAGAGTATTCGGAATGCCTATGAAGCTTATGAGCCTATAAAATAAAATATAAAAAATTAAATTACTAATGTTGAGTGAAAGAAAAAAAGAATCCTTACACGATTCTATAAATATAGATTTATCTTTTAATGTATTTTATTATTTACTGTTAACAATGGACAATCTTGTTCTAATGACAATTTCTCTTTTTCAGGTATTCGTGAATTTTTTTCAACTCTTAACAACCCTAGAGTAGAAAATATAAAAGAGAGAGGTAGCCTTCCTTTCTGCACTGTCGGTGTACACATATTTTATCTTATTTTTCTTAAAACCAAGTTATTGTTGAAAATAAAGACGGAAGAATTCATACCTTTTATTGTCATAAAAAGAAAAAAATTTACTAACTTTTTCAATACCTTTAACCAAATTTTTAGTTTATCAATAAAGGCAAAAACAAAGAAAAAAAAAGGTAAACGAAAAATCTCAATGAAATTAAAAAAGAAATGCAAATAATCAATTCCTTTGGAAAATGAATCTCATCAATTCATTTTAAGTGGTGCAAGCATAACAAATTTTCGAAAATCTTTACGTAGACAAAATTTTTTTAATGGAATATGTAACATTGAGTGATTGTGTAAAAGAAAATATATTAAGAAATCAAAGTTGGTTAATCTGTAATTTTTCCTTAAATCAAAGGCTTTAAAAAGAGCAAACGATATCACTTGAGTAAATAATGCATGCATCGCAACGTGTTAGAACAAATAAACCCTATAGAGCAAACTTAACTTACATATTGTATGTGTAGAATTGATTAATAGTGGAAAGCGATCTATAAAATCTTGTTTGTGCATGAAAGCGAAAAAAGGACGTAACAATATATAATAATATTTGTATTGCAAATAAATAACCAAATAATTGTTCATAAATACCATGTTTAGCGAACGAAGTAAAAAAACGTTGTTTATAACCACTTCCTTATTTCTTTGTTTAAGAAATCTGTTGCTAATGTAAGTGTATTTCTTGCACACATCGTAAATGTTCAATATTGAGAAACTTTTTTTTTTTTCATCCATTTCGAACTTCGTTGTAATTTTCGAGAGCTGTTTTTTTTTGATAACGTTTTATCGTCTAATGCAATTTATTTAGGATCCTTTGTCCCCTAAAAACGTTTATTGTTTCTCATTTAATCAAGCAGATATATAAACAAAGCTAATTATCGTCAATTACTGATTTACTTCTTATTAGACGCAATTTCAGCGAAGCGAAGAGATACTTTTGGGAAAGACGTAGAATATTATTGATCGACCACATTTTCTACAAAGTAAACAGATTTAACAGACCCAAAAAACGTGTTAACTGAAGTATAAGAGACAATAAAAGCACGTGATTTTGAAAGCATGTTTCCTCTCGTTCGCATTTTACAAAGTTTATTTTATATTAATTACAAACACAGGTGTGAACTCAGCTATGTCTCTCCTCCGTACGTTCAATGTCGTCTGCTAGTGAACGCTTATGATCTCAAAAATAGACGGATGAGCCCTGGGCCTTGGATCTACGTCACTCTCGGTATTCTATATGAATGTGTATGAATTAAAGAGATATTAGTAGTTTTCTTCAATTCTGTATTTCTGTGTCTTCATTTACTGTAATTCTCGTTCATTTCATTTTATTATATTCATTTTTATAGATTGCCATTTTTCACATCCTGTGAGGAGCAACTCTTTTAAAGATTTGCCAGTAAACCTGGATTAGTTTCATTCCTCATTTAAAAAAGACAAATATCGAAGACGTAAGAAATTGAAAGATAACGCGATCAACGTTACCTGCACCGACTTAGCCAGTAATACTAGTAAGCTTAACAATAAGCGACCAAACGCTGCAGGCAGCAGCAACAAAAAGAAGGTTGCCACAACTCTGCACTGTGCTGCCTCCTTCAAAACAACAACGTATTTCTTCCAAAACTTCGATAACAAATAAAGCAAGGAAATCAGCTAAAATGCAACGTCAAGCTACTCATGGAACTTCCTTGCCCAAACATACAAATCTTGACGAAATTTGGACTGATTTGGAACAGGGCATCAAACAAGTATTTCAACAAGAACAATCATTGACGACAGAACGTTATATGCAACTTTATACGTATGTTTACAATTATTGCACCAGCGTAAACACCGTACAAAATAGTAGCAATCGTGTCAACAAGACTGGCGGAGCTCAGCTAGTTGGCAAAAAATTATATGAGCGTCTAAAGGATTTTCTTAAAGATTATCTTGCCAGTTTATTGAAGAATTTTGTGGCTATTAAGGGTGAAGAGGTTTTACTTGATCATTATACTAAACAATGGGTACTCTATCAATTCTCTAGTACTGTCCTGAATGGCATCTGCTCATATTTGAATAGACATTGGGTTAAGCGCGAATATGAAGAAGGGCAAAAGGGTATATACGAAATTTATCGTTTGGCTTTAGTCACTTGGAAAGAGCATTTATTCAAAGTTTTAAATGAGCCGGTGACCAATGCCGTACTAAAGTCCATAGACGAAGAACGCCGGGGCAAAACCATAAAACGGTCTTTGGTACGTGATGTTATCAATTGCTACGTAGAATTGGGCTTCAATGAGGATGAAGTTGACACGAAAAATACAGCAGAAGATCAAAAATTGCGCGTTTACCGCCAGCATTTTGAAAATAAGTTCCTGGATGAAACAGCGGCATTCTATGAACACGAATCTGATGCCTATCTAAGCAATAATACGGTCACAGAATATATGAAACATGTGGAAAAGCGTTTAGATGAGGAACGTAAACGTGTCAATAGTGGAGATTTTGATTCTGTGCTCACTTCTTATTTGCATGCCAGTACTTTGGAAAAGTTAATAGAAACTTGCGAAGTGGTAAGTAGGCAGAGTTTCGTTTCGATTTTAATTCAATTATTTTGTTTTGTTCTATTTTCAAGGTTCTCATTGAAAAACATTTGGATATATTTCGTTCAGAGTTTCAGAACCTTTTGAATGCCGATAAAAATTCTGATTTAAAACGCATGTATTCATTAGTTGCCCGCACACCTAAAAATCTCACCGAATTAAAAATTATACTAGAAGAACATATTCTGCAGCATGGACTGCAGGCCATAGAGAAATGTGGCAATACCGAAGCCGCCAATGATCCCAAGATTTACGTGCAAACTATATTGGAAGTGCATAAAAAATATAATGCTTTAGTGTTAACGGCCTTTAACAATGACAATGGCTTTGTGGCAGCTTTGGACAAAGCTTGCGGTAAATTTATAAATTCAAATGTGGTTACACAGGCGAACGGAGCTAGCAAGTCGCCTGAATTACTTGCAAAATACTGTGACATCCTTCTAAAAAAATCCTCCAAGAATCCGGAGGAGAAAGAATTAGAAGATAATCTCAATCAAGTGATGGTAGTTTTCAAATATATTGAGGATAAAGACGTATTTCAGAAATTCTACTCGAAAATGTTAGCGAAACGTTTAGTTAATCACACCTCCGCCTCCGATGATGCGGAGGCCGTAATGATATCAAAACTAAAGCAAACTTGTGGTTATGAATATACCATAAAACTGCAGCGCATGTTTCAAGATATTGGACTTTCAAAAGATCTTAACAATAATTTCAAACATCATTTACAAAGCGCCAACATACCAATGGAAATCGATTTTAGTATTGAGGTATTATCATCGGGTTCTTGGCCTTTCAATCAAAGCAGTAGCTTTTTATTGCCATCAGAATTGGAAAGAAGTGTACAGCAGTTCAACACATTCTATGCTGCACGCCATTCTGGACGCAAACTAAATTGGTTATATCATATGTGTAAGGGTGAATTGGTGACGAATTGCTTTCGCAATAAGTACACCCTGCAAGCCAGTACATTCCAAATGGCGGTGCTGTTGCAATTCAATGATCAAACCAAATACACTGTTAAGCAGTTGCTAGAAAATACTCAGATACAATTGGAAAATCTAGTGCAGGTAATAGCTAAATAAGTATATTATTGAACTCACGCGGGGGGGTATTCAACTAATAACTTTCGTCATTCCGATGGCCAGTACAGCCAGTACAGTCAGTACAGTATGCATACTATATGTGTGTTTTATTTCTTAATTGGTACAAGATAATGTTAACGTTGCGAATGTCGTAAACAGTCTCTCTTGTTGAGCGTTTTCTTCCGTATCGTGAAAAGGGCTGCAATTTGTGACAATTCATGATTGAGTTGAACAAGTTTAATTCTTAGAACTTAATTAAGAAAATAGATGAAGACATTAAGACCGTTTAGCGTCTCCTATATAAAGATTGTCATGAATGGAAACGGTTTATAAATTTTAGCATTTTATCATAAATTTTAGCATAAATGATGAATTATGTTAGACGCGGTGGTGTACAGTAATTAATCTTAATGATTGGCCTCGCTCATCTAAAACGTTTTTGCTGGTATTTATTTCGGCCTATACGGCAACAATCTATTTATTTCATTCCCTCATTCCTACATTCATCTCTCTTCCGATTGTTAACAAAATTATCATGAACAAAAAGAATACGAAATAATCATACTTTGAAAATTGAGGTCCTTTCTCGTTACAGTTTGAAAAATCCGTTCCCGGACCCTCAAACAAAACAAGAAAAATGCGCTAAAGTTTGAAAAATCCGGATTAATAATTGAGATGATTCGCGCATGCTCGCAAAAAAATTGAAAGAAAATGATATGAACGGTCTTAACGGCAGTCACGTGTTACTATACATCTCCGACTGAGATGAAAGCTTCCCGTATAATTTTGGGAAAATCCAGTGATGGACATGCCGCATATGTTGGCAAGTTCCTTACGGTGTGCGACAAAAAGTCCACTCTTTAATGGTATTTATAAAGAGCCATGATTCTCCTCGGAAAGTCTTAAGAGCATTGTTACATTTTCTAACATTGTTAAACAGATTAATTCCACATTACCTTTAAGATTGCTTCATAAGTTCTTTGAATGGTGGAAGAAGTTAATGTTAGGCGTACGAATCTTACTCTAGTATGGATGCACTCCATATAAGTAATCTTTTCTTAATTAAATTCTACAGATCAGATTTTATAGACGACACTATACGTCCAAACAAAAATGAGCACAATAAGCAAAATATATATCAGAAGCAACGGGGGCACAAGTAGTTATCAAGATAATCGGAAACTTGTTTCGAATAAAGATTCATCTTCAACGTGAATATTGTTTCTTCACTCATTTTATTTCACTTCTCGTTGGCAGGTGTTACAAATTTTATTGAAGGCCAAACTGTTAACATGCACCGATGATGAAAACTCTCTGACGCCGAATTCAGTAATGGAACTATATTTGGAGTATAAGAATAAAAAACTACGTATCAATATTAACCAACCATTGAAGACTGAGCTTAAGGTCGAACAAGAGGCCGTACATAAGCACATCGAAGAGGATCGTAAATTATTAATACAAGCAGCTATTGTTCGAATTATGAAAATGCGACGAAAACTTAATCACACTCAACTTATTACCGAGGTTTTGAATCAATTGTCATCACGTTTCAAGCCGAAAGTACCCGTCATTAAGAAATGTATCGATATCCTTATTGAAAAGGAATATCTAGAACGTATGGAGGGACAAAAGGACACTTACAGTTATCTCGCGTAAAAGCGAAGCACAAGAGAAAAATTTAACAAAAGAGAAGAAAGTTATTTTACCGTTGTGTTGTACTCGTAAATTGTCACTTGTATCAGCCCTTCTTTGTAAGCGTTTGGGTGTTTTTATGTGTGCTCTATATTATCGCTCAGCTCTTCCTTCATATTCTGTTGTTTCTATCCCAAAAAAACATTTTATTTCTTCTCGAAACATAATTTATATTAGCGTACATATGCGTAAGTTACATGCCAATAATCAATTTAGTTTTATTTTTATAAAGACCCACACTTTGCAATTCGAAATCAAAAAGAAGAAAAAGAAAAAAAATTTTCGAATTATCTCGAAAATAATTTCCTTAAAAAAAAAAAACAACGCCTGCTTTGGCGAGTGAGAAAAAATCTTTTAGAAATTGTTTGTGTTAACTTCGATTTTGGCTCACCACATCCTTCCACATATTTCCAATTTTTTGTTTAGATATTTTATTAAAGTTTTTTTCTTTTTCTTTGAATAAATATGCTTAAAATTCTAGCTTTACGAGGACTTATAATTATTAATTTAAAAAACAATATACATTTTAATTACTTAAAATTTTAAGTTAATAAAAGCTGAAATTCTTCTTCCGTGTAACTTTTTAATGCGTTTCTTTCTACTTTACGAACGGATTTTCAGAAATTTTAAAGTATTTGTAAGGAGAAAATAGCAACTTAAGAATAAGTTAAGAATAACTTATTACACGTCTGTTTTCAATACTTAAAATATGCCTTGCAAAATTCGACCAAAATTCGTCAGGCTTCGGCCAAAAAAGTGCTGTTTCACTGGCTTTACACAATCGCTTCTAGCCCTTTTCCTAAAATTCATTCATTCATTGCTTTTTTTCTCGCAATTCACACGAATATAAAAACACGAATAGAAAAACGGGACAGAACTCTGCCCATGATTACTTAGAATTAAAATATTAAAAGTAAACAAGGCAATCAATCTCTTGATTATTATTCCTCATTATAATACACAAGACGTGTATTCATGCTCCCATCGTGAACGTCAACGACAACGACGGCCATATTTTCTTTGAGAATCTTGGGACAGATGCTTCCGCTTACATGGAATATCGCTTTCATGTAAAAGTAGCTTTTTAGTCTATATAATATTTAAAGGTAGGAGGGAGGAATAAGCAAATGGCAAGTATTAAAAAATTCGAATTATATTATTTTTTTATCATAATGAACATTAAAATAAATTTCTTTTAATATATGTAATTTTTATTAGAGTCTTTGGCCGTTTAGTTGGAGGTTTTCACCAAACCTTCATTATTTTAAAACTCAATTTTATTATGGTGTATATGTGACCTCCATAAAAAAAAAGGTTTTCTTTACGTTTTGTACAATACTTAACTGTAAGAAATTTTTATTTTATTTGCGGAAAAAACCATTTCGTCATTTGCCGCTTTTCTAAATAATTAATAATAAATTAAATTTATAATTTTTATAAATGAAGAAAAGTTAACTTAAGTCATTGCAGCATTCCAAAAAAAAAAAAAAGAGAAAGGATTAAAATAGAGGAAGGGAGAGAATGAGGCATTTTTGGTTGAGATCTTCAATTAATAACTTACTTTATTGGCAGTAGGGTTGTTTTTTCGCTTATTCGTCCTCATCTAATAAAATAGTTTTCGTTTGGAAACGCATCCGTTTGGTATTTTTTATAATACCGTTCGTGAGAAGGTTATTGCCCGTTGTAGGAGATGGTAGATCTTGCCATACACGTTTCAATTTTGCAACGGCAGTAGAATTAAAATCCAAATGTTTAGCAGCGGCAGCAACTGCATTAGGACGATCAATTTTATGTAAAACAACTCTTGGAATTTTTTTAAATGTAGTACATGTAATGGAAGGAGGTACTTCAGATTGTTCATCACGCACAGCCATAGCCACGGAGCAACCACGTTTTTGTAAACAATTAGTGGGGCAGGAGACGTTATTGGATGGCGTGAGCTTATTGTTGCCGGGAGACTCTTGCGGAGTTTCTGAATCATTTGAAGACTTCCTGTAATGTTTATTGATAATTTCAGACTTACTCGTTTTGGCAATCAACGCAAGTGTTATACCTTTTTGGGCTTGTGTATTTATTCAGAGTCGGGGGTGGAGCTGGGCATATCTTGTTGGGCTCTTCAGGATGGGAACCGTAATCCACGCCTCTTAGCCAATTTTCATAACGCTCCGGTTGAAAACGCTTGACAAATGTTTCCATCGATATCTTAACCATATCTTTACGGCAGCGGCAAATACTAGCCCTCTTACCATACTCAATCCAACGTTTCGAGGCAAAATTAGTTGACTCGGCGCCATTGAAACCATGATTGAAACCAGCATGATAACCATAAGGAAACGTAATCATTATTTCATTACATTCTTGAGTAATACGATTAAAAGGTATTTTGTTTTGCTTTAAAACCTGAGGGCTAAGCAAAGTCATTTTATGACGTAGGTGAGCACCACAATTATGGTAGCTCTCAGGAAAAATACGACTAACTAATTTCTCCAAGCGCCGACCATAGGCAGGCGGTATAGCATACCAGGTTTTCGGTTCTCCGAAATGCAAATAATTAATCGAATACAAATCCATGTCTTCGGTATGCCAGGCAAAAGAACTTTTCCACATACCAAAATATAAGTACGCGGTATTCACTCCATCGATTTCAATGCCATAATCTTTGTTGACATAGTCAAGTATTGTATCTAATCTATCAATATTCCATACTTCCAGATCAGGATCGCTCAGGGAACCCTTGACATCCGCTGCATACAAAGGCGATATGTACGTAACATTTTTCCAGTATTTTCTTTCCAAATCATCGTAATCGAAATGTTTAGGTGTCTGATGACGCTCCGACTCGGCCAATTCTTTAAATTGACGCAGCGTCATCGCTCTACGCGTGACGTTAATTTGCTGATATTCGCCTTGTTTTCTAGAAGAAACTTTTGTTTTTTTTTTCTCTATGCTTGAGTTTGAATAAAAAAGACTCACCCAGAAACAATTTGGCAAATGGGAGCTGGTATAGTCATATTTATTTGATCTATCTCATAGCCAGATTTACGGGGAACCCATTCAGGCGGAGGGATAATTTTCGCCAAGCCAGCGAGATGCGCTCCTCTCGATTCCATGTAATCAACAAAGCCTGAAAAGTCTTTAAATTCTTCATAGCTAGGACGGAAAGTTATAATACGTGGTATTTTTTGACGCCCGTCCTCTGAAATACTAGACATTTTGTTACTGGTAGTTCTCGTAGTTAAGCAAAATCTATTTATCAAGTTCGTCTTTTTTATCAATTAATATAACTGTGACAGTAATGTCAAGACAACATTTTCAAATGCAAAATTACTCTATTTCGACGGTTTTGTGCAGCACAGTGTTTTTTTCACTCGAGTGTTAAAATTGGGTCAACCATCCGAAACAGGTCGAGGTACACATAGTCACAGTTTTTTGAAGAATAACTTCAATGATGATGCTGTTATAATAATCAAAGGTACATCAGCACTGACGCACTGACGCACTGACGCACTGATGCAAATTTCGTCTTCTCTTCGTCTCTAACAGTCATGTCAATTATATAACTCCTCTTTGGTGCAACAACACGCTAGCCCTGCCAAGGAAAAACAAAATGGGCTTATCGCGTCTTACTAAAAGATATCCGGACCAAACACTTCTTCCAATCTACGAAAAAACTAATCTTCAAATTAGGAAAATTCTCTAAAGCAATCAATTGGAACACTGCAATGACGGCGATATGGAATAGAAACAGCAAAGTGGTAAGGACTCATTACTCCGATGAGAATTCTACCATCTACGCTTCTAAGGGATCGTTTATCGTGGCACACGATATATCTAATCACTCCGGTGAAATGCGGTCTAACTAAATGGAAAATAGAAAGAGTAAACAGAAATAACAAATAAACAAAGTCGGCGAATTTCAATTACGTTGTTGGATACTTAGTTCAATTAAAAGTATTATTATTATTATTATTGTTATTATAAATTTGGCCAGAGAATAAATTCTAAGACTAAAGTCTTAAAGCACTGGCATCTAAGGCTTTCGGCTTTATTTTTATTAATATTATTATTATTATTATTATTATTATTATTATTATTATTATTATTATTATTATTAAAAACTCTACCGCACTTGAGATGTGAACCTTCAATTAAAAGTAAATTACTGGATCTATACTACTATATAATACCCCGTCCTCTGTTCTTTCTAAACACTTGCGGATCTATCAAAAGAGTCTGAACTTTTGATAACTGATCAGATTGGCATACATTTGAACTTTCTGCTAATCAACCGCGTTATAAGCCAGTGCTCAAAGTTTTGGAGTATATTCGCCTGAGGTGTGGTCAGGGTGACTTGATCATTCCTCTTTCTTCAAGCCGCTCGACCCTGGTAAACATAATTTATTATTGCAATAGCTTCAATTTTATTTTGGCTTCAGGTCGTCTGCGATTCATTTGGTTAAGTTTTATTTGGCAAATTGATATGAACGTGCGGTCGTTGGCAGAATCGAGAATAATTACATCTGGTGTCCCGCAAATCTCCACTTTACGGCCTATCTTACTTAGTGCCTTCGTAGATGGCTTGACTGCACTTTGTCACACCTATCCCTCGTGTATTTACATAAGAAAATCAGTTTTCAAAATTTGAAGGGACAATGAATTTAACCCTACCTGACCGCAAGTACTTAACACCATCAAGGCTCTTTCTTACTGTAAAGCAAACGCTGTAAAATTGTGAAAGCCATTTAGCCTTTCCATAACCAAATGTTTATTAGCTTGACAAGGTCAAAAGCAGCTATAAAGGTCTTTTAGAATCTAAAAAACCATATCTGCATTTAGGCTTTTCTTCTTATATTGCACGATATAGCTGCACTATCTATACCTTCCGGCCTGTCGTCCTGTCACCCAATCTATCCGCTATCATGTTATCGTAAGCTTAAAAGCATTGGAACAAATTATTACGTCTATGTCACTTTAGTTTCCTGAATCCAAGACCTTGGTTACAAAGAAGGCAGTAGCAGTTAAGCGTGGTGAAAACTTTATCGATGTTCCTTCACACATCGATAATTTCATCTGTCAAAAAAAAAAAGGAAAAATCATCATCCACAATAAACTTCTGTTTGTGTGCTGCAAAAGAAACACATGTCCGGAAAGAAGACACATATTCTGAAGAACTAACGCAAAATGGTTATCGTCACCGATGATCTGGCAGTCATAAAGGCTCGCAAACTCCAGTAGGAGCACTATTAACAAAATAAAGAACACTGTTGCCAAATCTGTTGGGAAACGGGCAAGCAGACCTAGCAGCCAAATATTCGTCTTCGACACCTTTAATTATGGACGGCACAATGGAAGGGATTAGCTTTCAACAATATATTGGCAAGGAACTTAAAGAGAGATGAAAGAGAGATTAACAAAAGAACTTGACACTTACTCTCATGTCAATCGTAGCATCTCTCCGCCACTGTATCCAATTAATATCGAGAAAATCATGATCAGAAGTTTTGCAAGAATTCGCCTTGGTCATGTAATTTCAACACACCAGTGGAACTGTGCAAAATGTACTCTTCCAATTTTCAATTGTGGGCAAAACCGTACGAGTAAACACATACTTTGGGAGTGACAAAGTCTTTACCCCATTTAGAAGTGCATATTTGGAAGGATTCTTCTTTTCGACACCTTTACGGAACCGCTGTAATTATGTACTTCTATCCCTAACTCTAGGATTTCTGATAATATACAAACTAACAACAGCCCAAGGAATGGTAATTAAAATTGTAACCAAAACCGTAATGTCCGCCCTAGTGGTTTCAATCGAAACAACAATAACTAAAGTCGTTCCAATCATAACCGCCCAAGTAATCAAAATCCCGATTCTACTGACTCAGACGCGGCGTAAACGTAGGCGTCAGCAATATACCCGAATCCAGCAGAATTGGTCTAAGCATCAAAGAGAAGGCATTAAGGAAATTTTTCAGTCTTTAGACTCAAATCAGCCACAACAACACCTAAATGTTAGTACGAAATGCAATAAGTGATGCAGCTCTTCGCCACAAATGTAACCATACGAGCATAGAAATACTTCTATATACAAGAATATTTCTATTACTCCAAGATGGCACCGTTATGAAAAACCATAATGAAACAAGACGGTGCTTCTTCACCATAACTAAAATGTTTACATCGAAATTGAGACGAAATTTGGTCACCTATCACATGAAACCGTCTCGATAGGAGAAAATTAGAAACCAGTCCTGGCCAGGATGGCATCAATATTTTGACACGTCTATTAAATATAATAATGAGGCGTGGAAGAATGCCAGGGCGATTATAGTCAAAAACGGTCTTCATTCCTGAGAAATCACAAGCTACCACAATACCCCTCAATGGTCGTCCGACATTTTGACAGTACTTTGGATCGAAAAATTATTGAGGCAGGATGGTACCAGGGATAACGCCATACTTCTTGACATAATTCTGAAATCTCTTAAGGCCGAACTTGGTTGCTGTTACATGCGGTCGCTCGACGTCGATAAAGCATTTAATCTAATGTCAATAAACTGCGTGTCTTTATAAAATATAGGGATTGAAATCCTGAATCGATTAAGCCATTGCTGTCCGTCTGAGTGTATTTGTTGTTGGCGCTCTCCTGATCACAAAAATGAAGATAAGGACTTCAAATTCAGTAGAAGCATTGGAAGCAGGTTGATATTGAAAATAGGGTAAATTGATCAAAGCGGAAGCCCGCAGTGGAGCGTAAAGAGATCGTAACTTCATTTTCTTAGCACAAATTTCTTGGTTTTTATGTTATACTCAGACTTTGACACAGAAAGTGGATAGATAGGCAGGGCAAAAATCATTCAGTTATGAAAATTCGGTATATAGATATTCAAATACACAAACAACTATATCACCAATTCTTTAAAAATTATTTGAGTCATTGTGCAAAATAAATCCAATTCTCTTTTTACACGAAATTTGATTTAATGTGAGGTAAAAAAAAGATTCTCTTTTTACACGAAATTTGATTTGATTTAACATGAGGTAAAAAAAAGATTCTTTTTTTAACTGTTTTGTTTTAACACGATTTTCCATATTTTATGAATGTGTCGCTCCTCACAAATATTCATTGCCACTTTGCTACATTTCACTTAGATTATGTCGATTATATGCGTAGGTGAGTGGGATTCCGCGAATTATGCATAGAGTAAAGACGTAAAATAATTTTTACGCAATTTATTTTGGTTTTTTAAAGTATAATTTATTTTTTATAATATATTTAATGAATTAAGTACAAATGTGTACACACAGAATAAATTCTTGAGTGAATTCTAACAAGAATTTTTTAATGTTGTTTATGGTACTTCCTAGTTGCTTTTTAGGTTCGAAATCAGTCTACTATTTGTCCATTTAGCCAATATCTCTTTTACACGTTTTTTTTGGGCACGTATCCATCATGTTAAAAGAGACTTTGGTGTATAGATTAATTTCGTTTGATATTAGAATATAGTGATGTCAGTGATGCCAACATTTTACCTGTTCTGGCTAGTTCGTTCTTTGATCCATATTTTTAAAAATAACAGTTTTGGTTATCAATCCTTGTCTCTCATCTTTTTATTAAATCCACTTTAGATAAATAAAACCTCTTTCAGATTATATGCAGCGTTTTCCTATAAATTATTTATTTAATTGAATACATTTTTTTTTCTGTATATACTTTCCGTTAAATTTCTGCATATGCAGATATTTTGATTATTTCCTGGGAATAACGATTTAGGTTTCTATAGGAAGTAATTTAAATTACAATTTGCAACGCAACCACGCACGACACTACTTTTACAGCAACAAACACAATTCTTTATCAGAGTCGCTATGATGACCAATACCAACAGTGAAATATTGATGAAACGGAAATGTGAAGTTGGTTGAGTAATCAACGTGGCTGAGAAGATGAAGATGGTCTGTCGTTTGCTTGCAGCAAGCTTCTCGTTCACTTTGTTCAAGTCTTTTGCCGGATTAGCATAGATTTTGGTGATTTTCTGTGTGTCGATTAAATTTTTATATAAGAAAAAAAATGTAAGTTATTTAAATTTCATGAACTTGTGTTGAAAAAGAATAAAAATTATAATATAACGGTTGTAAACAAAAGACAAAATAAAGCGAAATCTTTATTTTCGTAAATAATTTTGTGCCGGTTTATTGAATTTGGCAAAAGTTGAAAAAGAAAATTTTGTGTTTGATGATCATATGGTGATTCTCGAATTGGCAAAGAATAATGTGTAGGATTAGCGATTTTAAAACGCATGGCACACCTACTGAAAACAATGAATAAAAAAAAAAGAAAATAACTCGCGCATCATTATAGGAACCACACCCCCAAACCTCGGTTTTCAATATTTTCTCTTTCTATGCATAATTTCATTTAAAAAAAGTTTCGCCTGCGTTTGATTAAGGAAAGAAATTCGTATCAATTACCAACCAAAATGGCGTCTATCGTTTGCTGGCCTTTGGGGAAAATTTCGAAGAACATTTTTTATAAAAAATCTAAAGCTAAAGTGTCTACCCAAATTGCCACTTGGCAACAATAGGTGAGACATGTTGAAAAAGTGAATATGCTACATTTTCATCTTCAATTGTGTACACGAAGCCACTCTTGTGGTTTACATTTTTTTTTTTCAAAATGGCTACTTTTCGAGTTCATCGCTTTTGCGGCGTTTAAAAATTTTGGTTATTCGATTTTTAAAGGCAATGTCTCAGGCGTTTAAAATGTGCAGAATTATTACTGCAGAAATAGAAAATAAAAAGGCAATCATTTTTATCTGTTAATTGGTGCCTATATATGTATCTGCGACTAAAAATTGATCGCAAATGGTTGGTTATATGTATGTGTGGTGTACAATAAAAGTTCTTATATTTCACAATATCTGGAAATTTCTGTGTGCTTACTCACTTCAACTTTGCCAAAATTCAATGCGTTCGTGTATATATGTAGGCCAGTTACAATGCAATTTTTCGCCTCTTGTTCTACACAATGATGAATTTGTCTAGTTCTGCTACTGAATCTCTTGTGAAGAGGACAAAAATACCAAAAATTCTGATAAGTAGAAAGTGCGAGAGAAAATTGCGTTTTGATTGGAAACAATTCGAAGAACATGTGCAACCTTTCAATTTTTTATTTGTTTTTTTTTTTTTTTTTCAATACACAGACAAACCTGTTCGCGTTTTTGATGGTTAATTTTTTTTTTCGAATTTTTAGTCCTTTTTATTGAGGTTATGCGTACTAAACTCACGTTAAGCATGCAAAATTTGGTAGTGTCCCCAATCAAGCATTTTCGTTGAAAGAAAAAGAGATAATTTAGAAATACATACAATAATTTATTTTGACCCCTTTTATAAGTTGCTAACAAAATTGTTTCCCTTTATTTTATTTGTTTCTTCCCTTTCCACATTTATGTACAAAAAATTTGGTTAACATCACCCATCCCATCGTCATCAATTTGGTGCTGCTTGTCGTTTTTGAATGATGTTTATCCAATTTGTGAAACCTCCTTTGCCATGCAAAATTTTCTACCGTCCTTATACACATCGCACACACACACACATACACACACATCCATACGAAAAAAAAAACAGATTGTGAAACTCTGCTGTCATGGGTAAGGAGAAAACTCATATTAATATTGTCGTCATCGGTCACGTCGATTCGGGCAAATCTACCACTACTGGTCATTTGATATACAAATGTGGTGGTATCGACAAACGTACAATCGAGAAATTCGAGAAGGAAGCTCAAGAAATGGGCAAAGGTTCATTTAAGTATGCCTGGGTTTTGGACAAATTGAAAGCTGAACGTGAGCGTGGTATTACTATCGATATCGCTCTTTGGAAATTCGAAACTTCAAAATACTATGTGACTATTATTGACGCACCTGGTCACAGAGATTTCATCAAAAACATGATTACTGGCACATCTCAAGCCGATTGCGCTGTGTTAATTGTCGCTGCGGGTACTGGTGAGTTTGAGGCCGGTATCTCGAAAAATGGACAGACTCGTGAGCACGCATTGTTGGCTTTTACCTTGGGTGTTAAGCAATTGATTGTCGGTGTGAACAAAATGGATTCGTCTGAGCCACCATACAGTGAAGCACGTTATGAAGAAATCAAAAAAGAAGTTTCGTCTTATATTAAGAAAATTGGTTATAATCCAGCTGCTGTTGCATTTGTACCCATCTCCGGCTGGCACGGTGATAACATGTTGGAACCATCCAGTAATATGTCGTGGTTCAAGGGATGGAAAATCGAACGTAAGGAAGGCAACGCCGAAGGTAAAACACTCATCGATGCCTTGGACGCAATCTTGCCACCCTCCCGCCCTACTGAGAAGCCCTTGCGTTTGCCATTGCAGGATGTTTATAAAATCGGCGGTATTGGCACAGTGCCTGTCGGTCGTGTCGAGACTGGTGTTTTGAAGCCTGGATGCGTAGTGGTGTTTGCACCCGCTAACATCACCACTGAAGTTAAATCGGTTGAAATGCATCACGAAGCCCTCCCTGAGGCTGTTCCTGGCGATAACGTTGGTTTCAATGTTAAGAACGTTTCCGTTAAGGAATTGCGTCGTGGCTATGTAGCTGGCGATTCTAAAAACAATCCCCCTAAAGGTGCTGCCGATTTTACAGCTCAGGTTATTGTCTTGAATCATCCTGGCCAAATAGCTAATGGCTACACTCCCGTATTGGATTGCCACACAGCCCACATAGCTTGCAAGTTCGCTGAAATTAAGGAAAAAGTTGATCGTCGTTCCGGCAAGACCACCGAAACAGATCCGAAGTTTATTAAGTCTGGTGATGCCGCCATTGTCAACTTGGTGCCATCAAAACCTTTGTGTGTTGAATCGTTCCAAGAGTTCCCTCCGCTCGGACGTTTCGCTGTACGCGATATGAGACAGACTGTTGCTGTCGGTGTCATCAAGAGTGTCAACTTTAAGGATGCTACCGGTGGCAAAGTCACTAAAGCCGCCGAAAAGGCTACCAAGGGTAAGAAGTAGCTGCTTTACCCTAAACAAGAACAACAACAACAACAACAGCAACAACAACAAGAACGCACAACTATAAACTGCTTAAATTCCATAATAGCCAGTAGTAGCCACAACAATAATAATACCTATAGCAGTAGCAGTAGCAGCACCAACAGTAAAATCAAGAAATCTAACAATGTAAAGATGTTCCAGCATAAGCTAATTTTAATGGTTAAAGAAAAGTTTAATTGCTTCCATCGTAAAGAATTCCGCAGGAAACGAATGCTCCTGTTGTGTAAACTACCAGTCAGTCCACGAGCTGAACGCTAAAAACTATATGAAAAGGATTGAAGCCAGAATAAACAACAAAGCAAAGTCAATCGTCATCATCATCATCGTCATTTTGAAAATAAGCACAGCAGCGCTAAAGCATTTAAATTATTCATTTTTCTTTTATTATTTAATTGATTATTATTTGTAATAATTATCTTTTTTTTTAAATTAACTTATGTTGGAATTCATTCCATCTCTTACTACTCGTATAAATAAATAAAAAGCAAGAATTCTATCGAGAGAAAAAAACTTAAACAATGCGCAAAGCACTTGCTAAATACTAGGAGATTGAACCTCAAATGAATTGGAAATATGCTCGCATATATATATGTATATATGTATATATATATATTTATATATGTATGTATGTATGTATGTATGTATACAGGGTGACCCTGTTTTCTTCGTTCAACAAATCAAAGGAAAAAGAATTTCGCCCTGTTTAGAAGAAGAAGAGTTGTTGGATGGAAAAAAAACAGTTTTTTTTTAAGTTTAATTTATCTCTGGCTTGTTTACTTGTTCATGGAAATCTCATGCATTTACTACCAGCAATGTTGAAAGTACAAATTTTTCTTGATTGTTAAAGTGAACAATTTCATACAGTTTTCCTTAACAAGAACAACCAACACCCATATAATACAGATTGCAATAAAATGATGAAATAAGAAAAGTGCTGTGACTCGTAAATTGAATTGGAAAAGGTTTGTATCATGGTTGATATGGATAGCAGTCCCGGCGACGCCGAATATTTGCTGTTTGGCATTCTGTTAAGAATTATTTACAAATGCCTCTTGGTGTCATGTATATATATATATATACATGTGTATATACTGTGTTCAAAAAGTAAGATCAATTTAATGTTGTCTTTTTTTTTTAAATCTATGATTACAAATCTACTTCGTCGGTTTCAAAGTAATCACCCCCAGATACTATACATTTACGCCAACGTTTTTTCCAATCCTCGTAACAGTTATTGTAGCCGATTTCCGGAATGGCTTTTAAAGCTTTCTGCGATTCGGCTTGTATCTCTTCAATCGAGTCGAAAAGTTGTCCCCGAAGTGGTCTTTTGAGCTTAGGAAATAGCCAGAAGTCGCATGGGGCTAAATCGGGTGAATACGGCGGTTGTGGAACGATATGGGTTGAATTTTCAGCGAAATGGTCTCGGAGAATCAATGACGTATGAAATGACGCATTATCATGATGCAAAAACCAAGAGTTGTCTGCCCACAATTCTGGCCTCATTTTGCGAATAGCTTCACGCAAACGGCGCATAACGCCCAAATAATATTCCTTATTAATAGCTTGGCTCGGTGGAAGGAATTCATAGTGCACAACCCCAAGATAATCGAAGAAAACCGTTAACATCACCTTGACTTTTGAGCGATTTTGGCGTTTTTTTGGTCTTGGCTCACTTTTTGCACAATATTCGCTCGATTGGTCGGCTGTTTCCGGAACGTACGCGTAGATCCAAGTCTCATCTCCTGTAATAATGCGTTTCATGACCGATTGATAGTCGGAAATCATCTCCTCACAGATTTTAACGCGACGTTCCTTTTCGAAGAAATTGAGTGTTTTTGGTACCAAGCGGGATTCGACGCTTTTTAGGCCCAAAATATCTTTTAAAATACTGTTGACTGATCCGTATGAAATGCCAATAGCGTCAGCAAGATCCCTGTTCGTTAATCGACGGTTTTTGAGCACCGAATCTTTGATTTGTTGGACGTGACCTTCATCGGTAGAGGTTGATGGTCGGCCGGCACGTTCTTCGTCTTCAACCCGTTCTCTGCCTTCTTTGAACTGTTTGTACCACTTATAAACATTTCTTTCCGACAAAGTCTGGTCACCAAAGGCTCTATGTAACATCCTAAACGTATTTGCACAAGAAATTTCATTTCGCAAACAAAATTTAATGCAACTTCTTTGCTCAACGAAGTCACCCATTGTAAGGCCAGGAAAAAATACTTTTTGTGCCGTGTAATGCCAAGCGCAACTGAAGCGCTACTGATGTTTATGATGTAAACTTTGGCACAGATGTCTGTCACAGTGCTACCAACTTTGTAAAAAATGTTCTTTCAGTATTGGTCTTACTTTTTGAACACAGTATTATATGTTGTTATGTTATATTTGAACACAGTATATATATATATATATATATATATATACAATATATATATGAGGAAATTTTCATTGATACATTGCTCTCTTTGACTAGCTCGGTCGAACACATAAACACGGGAATATAATTTTTTTCTTTGTTTCGGTTCGAACTAAATGTTTATTTTATTTAGTAAAAAAAATTAAAATCAAAATTTTCATTCATCAGAATTTGTTAAGCTACTATTTATCTATCTAAAATTAATCACAAGTGCTTGCCTAAGCCATTCAGAGTTAGGAGCTGAAAGTAATCACAATTAATAAGTAAACTCACCAACTAATAAGTAGATTCACCTTCTATTATACCGATCGACACGGAATCGATTTAGGCTTGTCTGTCCGCCTGTGATCTTTTGTTCAACCTAGGGTCCGCAAATTTTTCAGATATTTTGATGGAACTTGATATGCTGATGTGTTTTAGCATTATTGAAAATGTTTTGGATTGGACCACTTTTCATATGACGCATTATTTTGGAGAGTCAATATATGAATAATTGGAGGATGGTGTAGGGTATTCAATAATATACCCTGCATGAATACATAGAAAGAAGACTTTTGTAAAAATTCAATCCTGGGACACAAATTTGTCCCGTTCTCCACATAAATATGCTCTTAATTCCCCAATAACATGGACAATCTTGGGGAATAAGGTCACTGAAAGTTCGTGGTTTATTGGAGTACGCGAATATTCCAACAAAATCCCATAGTGAAAAGTCAAACAGAGTTTTATCGCATTAACTTTGTGGCGAGCTCACATGGGTATTTTTGAAATTTTCTTCGATTTTGTCACGAACCGGCTATTGACACAACGAAGCTTCGCTTATATTTGCCACGTCTATTGGAGACATTGATAAATTTCATGCATTTATGAGGTTTGTATATAACTAATATATATAAACGTTTGTAATTTTAATTATTCTCTCTTTAAGAAAAATGTAGAATGTGTTCCCCGGGTGTAGGAATATAAGTAAAGCTTTATTGTGTCAAAACCCAAGGTACGGCCTTTTGCACCGCGTTCTCAAGACAGATATCGGCCAAGTCGAAATCATCTGCTTGCCACAAATATCAGTTATCATGTAATGTTCTTCACTGAATGTAACAACAGTACCATTTTGCGTTCACATGCCACACCCGAAAATTACTTTTCTACACGTAAAAGTTTAGTAACTATATATGCCCTTCGTTTACTTCAGAAGATTCACACTATCTTTCCTTCAATGTACTCACTTGTACTCACATTGAAATATAACCCTGCATGGTGTTATGACATAGTTGCACCTACACTTGCAGCATCTTATGCTTTCTTTTGTCCTAAAAATACCAAGTTTGTAGATGTTCAACTTTCCTTAAGATTTTATTTTCGTTTCTACTTTCGAAGACTTTACACCTTACCACACATATAGACCAATCTCTAAACCATGCTTAAAGCTTCACAAAAAGCTACCATTTCCACCATACTGTTGAGTTACTCTCTGATATTCGTTATAGTTACTTCTACTATGTTACTTCAGCTAAGTTTAGTCTCCCAAGCATTAACACGTGAGTGGTATACGTACTCTTACGTCGTACGTATTACTCGCTTCGGAAGACGACAGAAAAGATGACTGCAGTTCCAGGGAACCCCAACGAAAGTTTCCCCTCTTCACATCAGCCTTAACGACGAACAAGTCTTCCAAAGGTATAAAGTATAAGCCTGACAAAAGCCCAGATGAGTCGCAAGGCTTCGCTTCGGAGTTTGCGGCCTCCAATAATATACATACACCATGTTGGGTATAACCAACATAATAAGTCACGAAATAAGAATGAAAGACGATACACGAATCAGGCTACGACACAAATCTACAAAAATCTAATTTTGCAGGATGTCATCAGTCGAGAGATAGATCAACTCCTCCGAAACACCTGTATTGAACCACACAACGAACCTCACAAAGCAGCCGCCGACAAGGTCCTATGGCCAGGTGGTCCCGTCGGCATTAGGTAAGTTCTGCATAGTCACAGGTAAACGTAGCGTATCATCAATCTTCTTCTTCTGGAGATTCATTGGCTATCGAAAGCACAGGTCTTTTCCCGACGGTCACGATGTAATGATCCGGGATGGCAAGCATTGCTTAAAGAATATGACATCTACCAGTGGTTGATAGCCGGATTTTCGGACACAGGAAAACCTGGGCGCTTTTTTAAACAACGAGGTGATACGTGGCGTCTGATCGTGGGAGCCGGGTCAGGAGTACACCAGGTACTTCTCCATTTCTGACGTGAGGAGAGTAGGCTGCTTCCTAACACTTCCAAACGACGACTCGCTGCCAGGACAACCTTGTTCTTCTTCTCAAAATGTGTCAATGTTTTTCATCCCTTTATCTATATTTTATGTGTATGCGTATACGTGTTGAGCTCATCTCTTACGCTTGAATCCGTATATATTCATATTGCAAGGTATACTCTAATTTTGGTTTCTTACATTCACACGTTATATTTCCTTCGATGCAACGTGATTACCGTAAGCCGCTAATCATAATCCTAATCCATTCAGTCTCGTGAAATAACGCCGCAGAATATATAAAATTACATACCGTCACCAAAAACGCGAGGGTTCTTTTAATTTCAATTTTCTTGAAACGGACCGCTAGACATACCCCAGCTAAAGATATCTTATTACAACTTACTTAGATACCTGCTCTTTATTATTTGCACTCCGAATTTCCCGAATTATTTTATAAACCCGGAATATGTTTGCTTTCCGTTAAATTTTTGTTATTAAAAAAAAAAAAAAAAAATCCGTATCAAAAATAGGGTTAAGTAGTTTGTTTTTACCTTGGTTTTCCCTTACCTTGCACATGGTCCTCCCGATTATAAAAATACACTTTATTGGGAGAAAATTATTAAATGTATAAATAAATATATGATAAACAGATATTAAAAACATTAAAAAAATTCTTCAAAGATAAATCGTCTGCCTGCGTATTATTGCGCATTACGGTTTAAAAGCGTATTTTTGTAATTTTAAAACTTGCATTTCCGTAATACTATCCAAAATCCAAAATGGTGATACATAACACTTCTCGCCGTTTTGCTGCTGTTGTAGAAATTCTTTTGGCGGTATTTCACCAAAATTGCCGGCCGGACCGCCGATAATGTAACGGGCTTTCGAACGCGAACCGGTTACCTTACCGCCGCATAATGTAATCAATTCTTTTATATTCTCCTTGGAAACCGGCGAACAACGACTACTGACATAAATTGATCCGACATTGCGGAAAAGTTCGCACTTATAAAAGTCGCCGAAAGCTTGTTTTTCCGAACGGCAAATCTAAAGTAAGAATTAAGGGGGAAAGGGGTAGTCTTTCGCTTTCAAATAATATTAATAAATGTCAAGTACCTCTATGGCCCTTGAAAAATCATGCACTTCAAATGGTTCTTCGGGAAGCCAACGACCCACCTTTGATGATTCCACAATCCAGTTATATTCAACGATCCATAAACCACGGACCATAGCTCTTAATAAATTTAATGTACGTCGCGATTCGTACGTTATCAAGTGGGTGGTGTCATCGTTGACCATATCCCCCATTATGAAACCACCCAATTGGCTAACGGTCTATAACAAAAGCGAACAAATAGCAAAAAAGAAAATAAAATGCATTAAAAAACGGAACACAAGTTTTTTTGCTTTTTTTTTTTATTAAACCAAGCGGAGAAATCATTTATTGTCGATTTTTGTGGAATATAGTGCTCCTGGAAGGCAGTAATAATCAATTTGTGTTTGTTGTGTGTCTTTCTTTATCATTAGCATTAAACAACCCATATAAATATTAACAAAGTTACATTAAAGCCAAAAAAAAAAAATTAAATAAATTAATAAATGAAAACAAGAACGAAACAAAACAGAAAATAAAGGAAACTATATACATATATAGTATATATATACATATATATATGAACAATTACGAATCTACTAACTTATAAAGAATTGCTATCTAAAAGTGGTCACCAACCTCACGTATAACACTAACTTCAGATTTGCGCATATTTGTGTGGACCATAGTTGGTAGTTTTTTCTTTGATTTGAGCTTTTGAGTTTTGCTTTCAACCTTTTTAATACGAATTACATCAATGGTTTTACAATTCTGAGATGCGGGCAAAAAAGTTTCAGATTTTTTCCCATTTCTTTTCGAAGGCTCAAATTCCATCGTGCTGCGACGTGATTTTAAAAATTTCTCTTTTGTCTCCTTGTTATTATTATTGCCAGTTTCTGGCTGTGATAATGAGATGGGCATTAAAGAGCAACGACGTTTAGCTTTCATACAGCTGGACTTAGCTGTTAACGATTGTCTTCTAGAAGATTTTTCAATCGTCTTGCTACTACTAGTAATACCTTTCGATGGGGTTAATATTTCTTTTAACGGAGATGTTCTTGACGCGAGTAGATCAATAGGGGGAAATAGTTTACGCTTCCTTCTGGTATGCAATAAACCATTACCCGTGCTAGTGGGAGAAGCACTTGTGGGAGTCTTAGTAACTTCATTACCTATTTCTGTGGGCAATTTTTCTGGCATTTGTGGATTACTCGTCTTCCGCTCAGCGGGGGTATTAGGGGAAAAATTATTTGCGCTTTCCAATTCACTTTCATGAACAGCATTGACAGAATATCTGGCTTTCTTGTCATTAATTAATTGTACGCGTTGATTTATAATGTCCATTGAAACGTCAAACAGTGTGCGACGTCTGCCCGGTGGGCGACTAGAACTAAATGTCACCAGTGGCGTGATGCAAGTCTTAAAGTCTTCATCTACTGTATCAGAGGTTGCAAGCGTTGAGCAAGAAGCTGTTGCTGCGGCCATTGCTGCTGCGATAGTTGCTGGCTGTTGTGCCATGCACAACGTTTTACTGCGGGATGGCGTCACGCATATGCCTCCAGTAACATCTGGGCTGATCGGTGTGAGCGCAGTAATTTTGATATCCATTAGTTTCTTGGGTGGTCGCTGTTTGCTTTGGGTCTTTGTCCCCTTGCCACTATCTATCTTCGTTAATAGATTGGATTTTTCTACTGCAGCATTGTTATTGTCTCCGATACTCATAGCGGGTGTTAAAGTAACATCACTTCCTCCTCTAGACAACGAGCGAAGTAAGGTGTTACTAGCACTAGTTACAGATTCCTGCATAATTTGTTCCTTGCTCTTTTCGCTTTCTTCTTCAATTTCCATCGCTAGTGCGCTATATGAAGTGCGTCTAGTATTTTTTGGCTTTTCTTTGCCATCACATGACAATTTTTCGTTACTTATATAACTATCAGTAGCTGCAACGCGATTTTTTTTTACATTGCTTAATTCCATAGCCTTTATGCTATAAAGCGTTCGTCTTTTAATACCCGTTTTCTTCGGCGTATTTAAATGCGGCGAATTGTTTGTCTCTGTTACTACTATGCCGCCATCGGCCATTGAGATGTCTTCGGCAATGCATAATAATGAGGTGCGTCGTCTATCTTCACTAAGAGTGGGAGTTTTGCAAATGGACATACCTTCTATCGCGTTTATATCCATGTCCACTTCTACATTACCACCACCACTTTCTTGGGACATTGTAGGCGGCGTCTCGCCGCGACGGGTAAGCGTTGTTTTATTCACTGCTTGCTTCACTGTATTATTGCTAGCGACTGCATTTGTAGATTTGTCTTTTGTTGGTGAACTCCCACCAAAACATAGAGATTTACGAGCATTATGTTCTGGGATCGGAGTGTTTAATAATGCTGCTTCGGTTTGCATCCTGTAAGTTAAAAAAGTAATTTTTAATAATTCCACTTTTTTCTTGTGTAAAAACTTACCTATTTAACAATTGGGTAGCCGGGGACTTGAAACCGTTAATGAAGACTTGCTTTTCTCCGTAGACGTGTTTAAAGTATTGCGATATGTCCATTGGTTTCTTAGTAATATATCGTCTATGGGTAGTAGTAGTAGTAGTAGGCGTCGTACTATCAATCAAAAGAGAATGTCTTTTAAGGTTTGGTGTTTTCGGAGACGAAGTGGGAGTACCGCCTGCACGATTGCGTATACGTTTATTGCATTCAGAATCTGGTTGCATATATTTTATACGCTAAGAAAAACGAGGCAATAGACAAAAATTTTAAAATATTTTTTCAAAAATTTACTGTTTTATATATGTATATCATTTACGATTAGGTTAGGTTTGATAAATTGGAATTACCTCCAAAATAAATCTGGAGGGAACTATGAACCAAACTTCTTTATTATGCTAAGATAACTTTCAGTAAATAATTTTGTTGTGAATTGTGTGTGTGTGTTGTTCTGTAATTTTGTTGTTGTTGTGTAAAAACGGGAGATGTAATCAAAGTTTTTAGTAATGCAACGCATCTTGAGACACCAACGAAAATCTCTCTCTACTCGCTTTTAAAGGAATTGCATCGGCTTGAAGATGTGTTAAATACATGATAAATGATAATTTAAAGAGAATGTTTCTAACCTAATAATCCACAGTATTTAATTTGATGGCCTGATGACTTTCACGATGGAAGTGGATATAAATATCTTAACTATTAAGAAAGTAAAATTTGCAAGGCTGACGCACCTAAAACTTATATCACAACGCCATCCATTAAGTACACACGCGTCTTTCACATAACGTAGCGCTCGTAAAACGTGATTTGGATACAACGGGGTGCAACCACGGTTTTAACATAACACGATGTTAAAAAATGAAATAAAAAAAATTTACTAATTCGACTGGATTTTTTTCAATTATTTTTTATTTATTTATTCGTTTTACTTTTTATTTATTTATTTCACATTTATTATAATCTTATCGTTAATTTGTTTTGGAACTGATGCGTGCCCTTCAATACAACAATTGAAATGCCACGATCGAACACTTCTTGACACTACTTGATAGACTGTTTTTAATGGGAACTTCTTCCTTTGAATATAACGGATTAATATCGATTGCTTCTTCTTTAAAAGAGGACGGATTTTCAAATATGAATATTGAGAACTCTTTGAAGAAAAAACTTTGAGGAAGAACTAATAAAACGCCGATCCTTCGGAAAACATGTGTAATATTTTATCGATTCCTCGTTTAAATTTTAATTGAACTGCAAGAAGGTAAAATATTTGAAAATTCTTCCATTAAAAGAGATATTTCAGTAGTAGAAAACGGAAACTTTAAAAGAGAAATTGAAACCGGCAGATAATCGAAAATAGTCAAATAAATTTTGTAATGATGGAGGAATAACTTATAAAGAGTTTCAACCAACTTTGAGAAAAAAAAAAAAATAAATAAATAAATAAATAAAATAATATATATATATATATATATATATATATATATATATTTAATTTTCTTCACTTTTTCATTTTGTATTTATATTTGGGACGATAAGAAGTGTGGCTTATATGTTCAGATTAAAGAATATAATGACTATTTGCACTGTAAATATATTATTATTTTTAAGATTAACAAAAAACTGTGGCCAAGATGGTCAGTAAAAGTGTATATATAATTATGTTAGAATAACGTTGCGCACTTTGCGAGATATAAGATTATTTTAGAGATAAACTTAACTAAAGCTAACGATAAGGAATACTACAAATTTATCATAAGTTAACTAATAAAGCGATTTAGTTCTTAAAGAAGAGCATCATTGTGTGCTTTGAAGAGATCAAGGAAAGCATCTTATTAAAAAAAAGGGCTGAAATGAAAACGCTGGAAGACCTTCAAATATTGTCAAATTTTGTGACATTTTGTGTGATTTAGATGTTCAGCAGATTCTCCGGTATTGCAAACTTCAAAAAATTATCATTTGGTATGGCGGAAATCGGTTTTAAATATCATTTATCGTAAGTGCGGCCGCTTATGAGTTTATAAAGTACTTTGAGCTCCAAGGAATTAAAAGCCGCTTCTGATATGGGCTTAAAGTTGACGGTAAGATTTATTTTATAGAAAAAAGGGATTAGTTTTGGCACGCGAAATTTCTTCAATTTCATCATCTAATGACTGAAAGACGAGTTTTCAAATTGCCCGTATATTCAACGGACAAAATTGAACTCTTTGTAAATGAAAATCGGGTTTTTTATGTACCCATAATACTAGGTGACAGTCCTCGACTTGAGATTCATGCATCATCTTATGTATTTCATATGGATTTCATTCTTGTCATTTCTTCTCATTCTCATCATTTCTTATGGATTTCAAAGATTGTCTAAATGCTTTGTAATTTACTAAAACCAGACCCGGTCTGCTGCCCGAAAAAAACGACATGACCTTTTATGCAATGTTTCAGATAGATTTTTCCCTTTTGAGTAGATGGACACACTATGCCCGACCCGTCCATCAGTGCCATGTAAATAATACGATATGAAATAATGGCCATTGTTGTAATAAAGAAGAAGTTTTTCTTGTCACACAGGAGCTATGAACATTTCGCTTCGTCGTAGATATTAGTGCAAGCATGTTCATTTCTAGTTCAATGCTAGAGAGACAGAGGTTATCTTACCAAAAATATGACAAAGTTTTGAGAGAAAAGTGTGCAGTTACATGCAATTACATCGGTGCGAAATACAACGTTTTGGAAAAACGAAGTGTTCGGCACCTTAACCTTAACTCGTTAGCGATGAAAAAGAGAGTCTTTTCGGGGGCAGGCCACCCTCGAATATATGTTGAGGTGTTGAGGATGTAAGTCTTGTACGTAATTTTGACATACTATTTTCGGAAGCCTGTGCTCTTTTCTATATATATATATATACAGAATATATATATATATATGTATGTGTGTTCCTATATATATATTTTAGCTATCGTAAAATTTTACACCTTAAGACTTGGTCTCGATATAACACGGCACACGTTGTCTTGATTTACATTGTCTCAAAGTCCCATATAACACTTTCCGATATAATACAAAGCAAATTTCTATCTAAGTTTAACTCTATAGTACGCTTAGTCTATATAAATAAATAAGAAAGTTTCGTACAGCAAAGCACGGAATTAACTGTGTCATATGATTGATTCCTGTATCCTACACTACTAATCTTGTCTAATACAATTCTTTATTTAATTCCATTATATTATGACTGATCCAATGATTCCAATTTGCAAAAGTAGATTTATAAATTAAATCGCTACTGTGCAGCAACTTCCGTTATAAAATACAAAAAATCCATTAGCTTTGGCCACATGAAGGTTAAGTTTTCATAGGGAAGTGAACTAAAAATCCATCTTTACAACGGTGGACTTAAAATGCCAAAGTACTGTTTTTACAGAGTTGCGCCTTTAGGATGGAAAGCAGAGCGAAGAATTTAAAGATTTACACTTAAAGTGTAAAACAAAGTGTAAGTAACAAGTAACAAGAATGGCCGTTTCCAAATGTAATTTGGTCAAATGACGGCAATCAAAATCAGTCCCTTTTTAATTCTAAAACTCACAAACCTCCCTATTGCCATTAGAGTTGACAATCAACCCTATCGTCATGATCATTTCTTGGAATTTGTTATAAATTTAGTCTGAACTTTACAACTATTTTTATAACATAAGTAAATATAAGTCGGTATTCAAACTAGATGCCATTATCAGCACGTATTACTGTTTGGTAATAAAATATTTTAAAAAAAAACTTCTGTTGTCTCTCGAACTTGCAAAAAGTTTATTTACTTTTTATCCACTAGGAGATGATATATTAATTTCGCTATAAGTTAAGAGCCCTTAGAAATATGCATCGCATCAAGCTAATAATTAAGTAACGTACTTAATTCGTAAGTTCGGCGACATACTTTGTGATATTTTCATGGTATAAAATGGCAACTAACCGGGGAAGTCCTGCTACATCATATAGAATATCTTTCTGGTATTTCGTTGTTAGTAAAAAAACCGAAGTAGTCGAACAAATGAAGTGCGTCGAAAAAGCCAGGGTAATCTGATAATACATTTTTTTGTTTTCCCTAAGCAAGCAATGAGAAATGTTCATGAAGACTTCGCACTATTAACACATTACATGCAACTCTGTTCGGTAGCTCAAGTAAATAAGAGAAAGAGAGAATGAGTGTAAAAGAGAGAACTAAAACTGGAGAAGTATTGATTGATAATAACCGTAAGTTAACGGAGTATTGTGCTAGTGTATGTAAATTCGCCTGTGAATGCATTGTTTATACAGAGAGAATATAGAATTAAAGGCAAACAAAAATTAAAGAGTATACAGGTACAAAAAAAAAAAGTATAAAAAGAGCTAAGCAACTGTGAATTCATGGAAATCTTTAACACGGTGTTAACAAAAAAATTTAATAAATTCTGCAGTTAAAAAAATGATTTTAAAGTAAGAAGAGTTAATGGAAAAAAGATAAGCTTTTTTTTTTTGATTATTTCTAAATTCCTGCGTAAAAAAGCAGACGTCAATAAAATTTATTGCGGCCGTGACTGAGTTTTTAAAGGATAATCAATTACCCGCATTCATGCATACATTTAAGTATTAAATTGTAAATAAAAATTAAATTATTTGAAAGCTAGAAAAACGAAAAGAACAAATCCTCGAGGGGGCTTATTTTGCGAGAAAGATTTGAACGCGTGGCACGAATAATTTTGGGTGAATAAGTTCTTCAATCAATAAGATCTATTAATAATTATTTATGTGTACTTTTTAGGACTTGTAGGATGATTCCGGGTTATGGACCCGTAACTCAAGCTTTACTTGGCACTTTGTTGACATGGGGTTTAACTGCTGCCGGTGCCGTTTGCGTTATATTCTTGCGCGGCAATCAACGTAAGTCTTTAGATGCCGCTTTAGGGTTTGCGGCTGGAGTTATGGTGGCCGCCTCGTTTTGGTCTTTGTTAAGTCCGGCTATTGAAATGGCTGAAAATTCTCAATTGTACGGCATGTACGCCTTTTTACCAGTTTCTGCTGGGTTTTTACTAGGCGCAGTTTTTGTTTATGGCTGCGACAAATTAATGTCGTACTTGGGTTTAAATAGCACCAGTATGATGATACAAATGACACACAGCAGCAAAGACAAAGCGGAAATAGAAATAAACGAGATTCGACAACAACAACTTGATCGACAACCGCCTAATGGTTTGAATAGTTTCCCGGACTGCTTAAGTGTACAGCACAGTCACAATGACACTGAGCCGCGGCGTCGAAAGAAACTCAGCATGGACGTAGAAGGTCATAATCATTATGTAGCCGATGAAGAACGTTCAAAATTAGAAAATGCTATGGCGCAGTGGAAACGAATTATGTTGCTGGTAGTTGCTATAACAGTGCACAATATACCCGAAGGTCTGGCGGTGGGTGTGGGTTTCGGCGCCATCGGCTCGAGCAATTCGTCAACTTTCGAAGCAGCTCGGAATCTAGCTATTGGTATAGGCATACAAAATTTTCCTGAAGGTTTGGCGGTCAGTCTACCTTTACATGCTGCTGGTTTCAGTGTTATGCGTTCGTTGTGGTACGGTCAATTATCAGGCATGGTAGAACCAATATTTGGAATTTTGGGAGCCGTGGCTGTAACCATATCGAGCCTTATTCTACCATATGCATTGGCCTTTGCGGCCGGCGCTATGATCTATATAGTAGCGGATGACATATTACCCGAAGCTCACACCAGTGGCAACGGTACAATAGCCACTTGGGGCACTATAGCAGGTTTCTTGATAATGATGTGTCTTGAAATTACTTTGTCGTGATGTTTGCTATAAAACTAATCAACTAGGATTCGACAATATTAGTCCGTTTTTTTTTTATAGCTTTTTAGTACATTTTATTAAACCAACCGTACCGACTGGGTAGGGGGGAGAGGGGGGGGGAGGGGGGATTACCGCTCGAAAAGAAATATCGATAGAGATATTTCGTATAAAAATTCCCTCTTCAAAATTCTAAACTTTTTAATTAAAATTTAAGATATTCATGTTCCACAATAAACATAAGACTTTAGTTTAATAAACATTTCTATTAAGTGCTTTATTCTTTAGTTTTTCTTAGGACTGCTTATGAGAGAGTGCTCAGTGTAAATAGTAAATAAATTTGCTTGTACTTCAAAAATGAAATTGTCTTACGAGTCGATTTTCAAAGTTTTAATTAACGGGTAATACCGCAAGGTTTTTAAGCGTTTTTTTTTTTCATACTTTACTCAGTTGTCGATAGACATTTTTAAGTGTGCATGTGTAAATTTAATGAATATTTGCAGATGTAACGAAACCAAATAGAAATTCAATGTTCTATAAATAGAAACTTGCACGTAATTGTGTGTCAATAGTATACAATGTTATATCCATGAAAGACGCACAACTCCTTGCAGTTAAGATAATGAAACTTTATTTTCAAGAAGTGACTATATCGTCATCATCATCTTGACAACTTACAAGTGATATCTCGGTTACGTGCAATTTTAGACAACCAAGTTCGCGCAAGTACCGTTCGCATTTATAAACTTTGCATGAATCTTTTTCTTATACCTACACAGACATACGTCGATAAGTCGCGGTAAAATTATTTGCTTATAAAGAATGGAATCTTTTATATATGCTTACTCTGTATGTCACGCATTCAATATCTCATATTATGGCGCAAGCTTCCATATGGATGCGTATTTATATAAGCTGAGCCGCCATCTTATATGACAGGAGACTATCTACTGTTCAAAGAATTGTTACGTTTGCATTTTTGATGAAATTCTGTTTAGTAATCCTAATCAGATTTATTCGTACTTCCTAATAATCGAAATAAATGCTTGTATAGGTTTAAGTATGCCATGGCTTAGATTTCGTTTATGTTTAAGAAAATAATACTCAAGTGCCCACATATCCACCTGCGTAGCTTACGAGGAAATTGAAACCGTAACCTTGTGCTTGTAATTGGCTTGTAGTCGCATGAATCATAGATAAAGAATTATTTTGTTATAGATAAAGTAATTGATAACAGCTGTATTAATAACAAGTGCAGTGCTAAGTTTAAAGTGAATTTGTTAAAATCCCAAGCTTAGCAACGGCTAAGTATTGAAGAATATATGTAAATATATATATATACATATATATATGTTTTGAAAAGAAATCAATATAAAAAATAAACTTTTAAATATTCTCGGGTAATTATAATGAGTTAATATAGCAACATTTATCTTTCTGCAGGGTGATATCGTGATATACACTAATAAAAGAAGAGCACTTTTCCTAACATAATTTTCACAAGTGTCAGAAGTTAACTTAGCTTCTAAGTAATGGGACCATAAATGTCTTAAAATAATGAATATTTTTCTGGAAGGAAGAAATCAAGCCTTAATAAATGTAACGGGACCATAAATGTCTTAAAATAATGAATATTTTTCTGGAAAGAAGGAATCAAGTCTTAATAAATACTGAGTAGCAATGACGGACACCAGAGAGGGGGGCTGTTGATAAAAAGTAAGTACCTTGCATTTGAACATAGCATTGCAAGGAAATAATATCTCTTTGCCGGCAGGAAGAATTATGTAAGAGCGTTCTCTTCAGTTTTGTAATACATTTATATATATTATTTCTAAATATATATAAAATCATGATTAACATTATTTTGTATTATATATTTTTCATATTGAATTTCCATGTCCATACGATATCCAAATAGGCCCTAAATGTAACATTTTCATAAAAATTTTTAATTAATTTCCAGTACCACTTTTTGTGGATTTCAAAAATGTTTTCTTTAATTACATATTTATTTATCCTTCCTCATATTTTATGGCGCCATGATGTAAAAGCATTGAAAATAATTGTTTTATTTTATAATTGTGATTTATGATATTCAGTTTATCAAATACCAACCCAAAAGGCAAATTCGATATCGTGCTTATTCTATAAGAATGATATGTATTTTCAATTATTTCTCTTTTCCCGCTCCTAGGTAGAAAATGACAACCAAGCAATAACTTAACTAGATTGTAAGGGACAATTATTAATCAAAATTCACAATGAACGTAAGAACTAAACAAGCTACGTATCAAAATTAAAAAAAAAAGTGAAATTGGTTGGTGGACGACAGCAGATTTTATACTATGTGTGAAGAGATTACGTTTATGGAAAGTTTTTCCTTTACTTACCTTAATTTTCGCATACAATTCGGGATTTTCATAACGATCTATATTTGAAATAGGATAATCCTTTGGATCACATAAACGGTGTTGTGTTCTGCAAGCTTCAATCCATAAAATTGACACAATTGGTATATTCCACATTTTGGCTTTTTTGTACGTAGACAAAAGTCCATCTTTAAAAATCACATGAGTTGTATCTCTAGATTAAATTTAAAATAGTTCCATAATTAAAAAGTAGAATTGATAAAGAAAAAACCTACCGCAATAGGGTTAGGTTAACCCGAGCACCTAAATTTTCGATAACTTTACGGACACCAGCACTGCGGTTATCCTCGTTGGTACGCACTTCCACATAGACAACTACTTTACGCATTACATCTTCCAGACTGGGGGCTTCTTCTTGCAGTATTTGAAAACTTTGTTCCTCATCGGGCACGTCAAATTGAGTGTAACCATGTAATGTGGGATGCCTTTAGGTTTGGAAAAAAGAAAATGATGCGGAAAAATTGCTTTGAAAAATTTTTTTCTTTGAATACTAACTTTAAGCCTTTTAAAGCTCGGCTGCGAACTGAGGCTGAAGGGCTATTAATGTCCCGAGTAATGCGTGCCATAACAGATGGGTTATGTTTCAAGGTTTGCTTTTCTGTACTGACAGATATCTTCTCCAGTTTTTTTGGTGATCTTGGTGCTTCTCTTAATGGCGCCATGGCAACGGCATAATCATCGCTTTTGATTGGATTGAACTTCATGGCTTTGGAATTTGGTGCTATAATTAACGTAGTATCATTCTCTTTATCGGCCGGACAATCCAAATAGTCGCCTAGTTTCCCTTTAATAAAAATGAAAATTCATTCAATTTCTTAGAAAAAAAGATTACTTCTCGATAAAAGAACATAAAAACTGCCCTAAATGTACTGAGCTTTTCAAATTCTCGTATATATTTCTTATTTTTTACATTATCTGTTTATCTTTCTTTTTTTTATCATATTCAGTTGACAGGATTGCCACTTGCTAGATGTTTCAATATATTTTAGTCTCGACATAAATATGGACAATTTGCATTTTTGCACCGCTTCAGGAAGCTTCCTCCCTCGTTCTTTATTACTAACCACAAAATACCGTAAATTTAGTACACATTTTTAACACACACTTGATTTCGAATTTTTAAAGAATTTTTTGTTGTTGCGCTTGAAAATCACGTTAATATAATTTCAGGTTTTCTTAAATCATCTACACTTTTTTTAATTTCGTATCTTGAAACAAAAATGAAGTAAAAAGTAATGGTTGCCTGTCAGTGCACATACGTACATACCCAAGTAGTTTTTTTCGAGCATTTTGTTGTTTAACTCTTGAACACCATTATTGCTTGCCACGGATGCTAAACTGACTGCGCTACTGACACCGCTATCATTACTATTAGAATTGTTCTCCAAGGTGAGCAATTCTGGATCACTGCGTTTGTTTTTGGGTAAATTGTTAGCTCCTTTTTCTTGTAAAGGCTGCGTTTTCGACTTGGCTACGTAAACATTAGATTTCCTGGTAGTACTTTTGGTGCTCCCAACTGTTAATTTGGGGTTGTTTAAATTTTTAACGGACGAAGAACGTGTAACAAAACGATCCATCGGTTGAGCTAACAAAAATAAAGTTCGCTGTATTTTCTTAGCGTAATCTCAATAATTAATTCGAAGCGTTGTAAATTTATGTATTAGTTGCGACGAGTGTAAGCAAAAAGCACTTAATGCTTGTTTTTTTATAAGTTTGTTTGTTATTTATGGCATTTGAAGGAAAAACTTTTCTTTATTATTCAATTTATTTTTATGCTTCTAGTTCTTTAGTTTGCTCTCGTTTTAGGTGGGAAAATTTTTTGGAAATGTTCGGAAGCTTGTATACAGAGTTGCATTTTGGGTTTTGCATACTACCATTGCAAGAATGATAATAAGAAAAGTATGTTTTAGCAAAATGTACAAAAGTTTAAAGAAACTCAAGAAATGCAATTTTTATTTATGTATTGCTATTACCATTTACAGTTGTGAAATTCTTTTGTATGTAAATACTGCTATCCAATACTTTAAGAAAACAGAACTAAAATATTTTAGTTCGGTTAGTATTCGTGGCGCTTTTATGGGCTCTTTTCGTAAAGGTTCAGTTCATCTTCTCGAAAAATCAACGAACATCTGTTAATATAACAGGGCCTGTATTATCTTTTATTTTTGTCTATTATTTTTATTTATTTATTTATTTAACTAGGAGAAAAACTCGACCAACTACATTTCAACTGTCGATTTCCAGTAACTATGAGAGACTATCTTACACTTATTACGAATTAAAGTAACTCTTAAGCATATATACTTATTAAAATTTAGGGGTAGGTAAATACTAGAGTAGTATTTAATAATACTTAGTAGAGTACTGGGATAGTAGATATAATTACTACAAATTACAAATAAAATTAAAATATAAATTTAAGATTCATATGCATTTAAATAAGCATGCAAGCCGCTTGCAACGGTGCAACCACCGTCCAAAGCACCAAACCAGAACCTAGATGCGAATAAACCCAAATTTTTTAATCATGGCAACCGACAACCGCAGAGCCAAATTTACTGTCAAATTCATAACTTATTTGGATTCAAAGTTAATTTAAATGGGACATGGGAAAATTCCTTGTATTAAGTAACACTGTTTTGTCTTTAATGAATCAGAAATCGTGATCAAGTGATAGACTTCATTTAAATTACTACAAGCAACTCTGAGCGGGTTAAAAAGCTCATAGTTGTATTTACAGTGACTAAGCTTAATAAATATAAAGTGCCTACGAAGGCGATTGGGAACATTAAATCGTATTTCCTCAAGTAATGTCGGCGAATCAACAGTACCATTGATTACCTTAATTAAGAAGGTAACATCCAGAATAAATCTGCGTCTCTCAAGTGAAGGTAAGGATATCAGTTGTAACCTATTGTCATACAGCGACAGAGGAACAAGTGGGTCCCAGCCCAAATTCCTAAGTGCAAACAAAAAGAATTGTTTCTGAAGGGATTCAATTGAGTCAACATAACATCTATAGAAAGGAGACCGCACTATCGAGGCTTACTCCAGTATAGATCTAACTGAGCACGTGTATAGCCTTTTTGTTATCTAAGGATTCCTTAGTTCATTCGACCAACGCTTAATAAAACCAAGCATTGATTTAGCTTTAATTAAAGAACGCTCTACATGCAAATTAAAACGTAATCTTTGGTCAAATAGCGCGCCCAAATCCATGTACGACTCAGCATCTAACTTATGAGAATCAATGAAATACGCCGAATTATATGACGACCATCTTGAGAACGACACTTTCTTCCATTTATGTAGATTTAGTTTCATAAAATTCTTCGAGTACCATGCGATCAAATTATTTACATCATTTTGAAGTTGACGCAAGTCCAACTCCGAGCAAACAGCTTAAACAGCTTAAGATCATCAGCATACATTAATATCTGACTGGATTTGATCACCGGTAGCAAGTCATTAGGGTATAAATTGAATAATAAGGGTTCTAAGTGGCTTCCTTGCGGCACACCCGACGTCGCAGGAAATTCATCCGAGGAAATGCAATTAAACAGAATCCTGAATGATCTATTTTTTAGATAAGAACTTATTCATTTCACTAAATGGGCAGGAAAACCGAGGCCTGGAGTTTAAAAATCAGTAAGTTATGGTTAACCAGGTCAAATGCTTTACTAAAACCAGTGTATATGACGTCCGTGCCTTCGACACCGAATCTTCGAATCTTTGAGTTTAGTCCCCTAACATGTTGATAGATGAATGCTTATTTTAATGGGCCTGAAAAAGCTTTTAATTTTTTACCGGTCAAGTTTCAGTATGCTCAGTCGGATCCAAAAGCTTAAATGACGAAATTGCTCTGGGTTGCGAAGGGGCCAAGTTAAATATGCTACAGAAGGGTTTGTAAAGCAAGATAACTTACCGGCTTGTCAGGCAACAGCCTTGACCCAAAAATTGCCTTTCTAGGAGGTACTGTCTTCAAACAAACGACATCAGGTACACAACAGTTCAAGGGTGGGGAATCAATAATTGACGAGCATGTACGCACTAATCCTACAGGGTGATCTGCCAACTTACCACAACTGAAAGGGTGGGAGCGGGGGGGGGGGAGGATTTAGATGTATTTACATTATTTGCCTTATATTTCAGTGTTGCGGCCAGGGCGGCATGATTGCCTCTAGTGGATGGAGACATCCTTGCCGCAACAGCATAACTTAAGCTAGGACGGCTTCCCAGAATATGGATATCTTTACTACTGTCGGTTGCCCTCAAGGAATCAAAAATACTAACTTATTTTTTGGATGAGAGATCGATCGTCTGATAGATACTATTTCTGGAGTAATTTCCAGGTGCAATACCACCATTACTAATAGGTATAGGACATGCAGTTGTGAATTCAATTCTTGAGTTCTCTGCCGCCTCGTTTGCTGCTAGAGAATTCTACTTAACAGGCACGGTCATATCTTTCTGCTGAGCCTGTGCCCCAGTGCGGGCCAACGAGATACCAGTTTAGGATAACGGAATAGGTTGTTTTGGCGAAGTCAATTCCACGAAATCCATTGACAATTGGTCAATCGACAATCGACAAAAGACTTGTTGTTCCTTATCCTGACATCCCTCCTTTTGCACTCTTGGGATCACGATGTGAACCGGTGCTAATGGAGACTGTCTACATGCCATACTGGACGTCTCAACTTCTTTACTCGCCTTGGAGAATACGTTCACATTTATTGGCTCATCAGCTTTTAGTAATATGCAATCTTCAAAGGCTACCTGGCAACTATTGAACATGTCCAATGCGGCCACAAGCATCCTCTTTACATCGGCTAGACCCATCTTCGCTTGTACAAAGATTTTATAGAATTTAATGTCCTTTTTTCTACAATCAGGGCATGACCATCTCAGCCCTTTTGTGCTGTCCACTACCGACGAGCCCATTTGGGGTGACTATGACGCTCACGTAGCCAATATGTTATGAATTGATCGGAACCCGAACCCGTCTTGTTTTGACAAGGATTATATAAACATGCTATCAGCTGCATGTTTAAACTTTGTTGAAAAGACGTTGTTATCTTCACTGACTTATTAGTCATGAGAAGGTAACTCTGTTTACTTGCCGAAAACGTAGATTTTACTGATGTTTATTGTTGTTTGTATATTGATTATTGTAAATAAAAAATAAATTAAATAAATTAAAAAATAAATTACGAGCCCAACAGAGAGCAACGAAACCAGTTTATATATTGGAATGAGACACCAACCACGATCACTTTGTGCACCTTCGAATTACTTTCATAAAATTTTCACCGAGTATTTTGCACAATAAAAACACACGTCTTATTTGCCCACGTTACGTTTGCAATTAGCAATTAATAGCCCGAATTTTATTAAATGTTTCTTTATTTTTCGAAACACAGTCTGTAAAAAATCGGTTAGAGTGAACTGTCCATCTGTAAAACTGTAAGCGTTCTGTTGTTCGCAATAATGAAAATATTGCGGGAGAATCACGTAGGTGAAAGCTAGTTTCCGATTTTTGCCAAAAAGCTCAGTCCAAAAACAAAGGTTACATTTTTGTACGTGATTAGCATAATTGGCTTCAAAATTAGAAAGACTATTTGAAGTGTTTGGCCGCAGGTCAGTATTGAAAATGGGCAAATCGTTAAAAAGGACATGTTCACAGCACAACATAAACTGAGTATAGGACAGAGTTGAATATAACTTTTGTATTTGTTCAATATATTTTAAATTTTCTTTCTTCAATATATTTTATTATTATTATTATTATAAATTTAGCCAGAGAAATAAATGCTAAGACTAAAGTCTTAAAGTACCAGTATGTAAGGCTTTCGGCTTTTTTGAAAACTCTACCGCACTTGTGATTTGAAACCACGACGACGAGACTCTTGCCTCTCGGTAAGTTTCTTCACCATCTACAAAGAGGTTTAATTAAAAAATTTTTAAAAGCTTATGTATTGGCAAAAATCAAGCAAGCATGTCCTAACCGTCAGGTCTAGTTCGTAGCTACTCCTCCCCAAAATATACAGCTTTCCAAAGGAAAAAGAAAATATTGGCATAATGGAACAAATTGAAAACAAATTTTCAATGTAGCATTTTAGCATAAAAATTAATATATATTTTCCGTGCGCGTAGATCGTAACAGAGGTCATCAAAGATGCACCAAGCATGCATGGAAAGATGCAAAATAAGCCCGACAAATTCACAGCAAATGCAAAATTTGTGAGAAGAAATGGCTGCAAATTTAAACGGTATTATTGAACCTACTGGAAGTGCCCTTTCGAGTAGTTCTAAAGTTAATGCAGCTTATAGTTGTTGGAGAGAAAATTAGGACAAAGACAAACAATGTTATTAAACACAAAAGTGACACCCGACGCCAAAGTAGGTTTACAACATTGTTGACAAACGGCATTATTACACACAAAAGTCGCTCCCGTCTTCCTTCCAATAGATTGAAAATGATTGGTTTACCTAATCATGAGAAACAACCTAAAGAGTTATCACAAATGGAAAATGCTCAGCTACGTGATTACCCACGAAATGATTATTTGTAACGTTCTTATTTGAGCTCATTAAGAATAGTGTTTCTCTCTGAAGATATTTTGTCCTCTTCCAGACATTGGTTATGAACTTTACAATTCGTTCTCTTCAATTTATGAAATGTGATTGTTATTATTATGAAGAGGCTACGGATTTGTGAATTCATCCCAATGTTTACTACTTTCATACATCCACCTCTTTTTTTACACGGTAAATGCGTTCCTTTGAAAAGAGTGCAAAAAAAAGCGTGCAAAAACATATAAGAAAGTAAATGCGACATATAGTAAATTTGGCAATACATTTCACAACTAGATATAATCATCTAAACATTTTCCTGGACAACCGTCCAATAAAGCAATAATGAAATCCGTATTACATATTTCTAAAACAAAAACAATTCATTTCTATTACAACAAAAAATTAAAATTAGCGTATAGCGAAAATTTAAGCCGTATATACAAGATAACAAAATTGAAATTTGAGATAAGGAACACAAATGAATTTCGCAACTATTCATCGCTATACGATAAGTGAAGACTTTAACGTAGAATAAATACTGAATAACGAGATGTTATGTTCGAGTTGAAGTATAACGAGATAAAGAAGAAAGTGATCAAAAAGTTCGGGTATTCCCTGTATTCTGAAAGACACCGCCAACATTTTTCTTGGAATTCGTGCGAACAAAAAAAAATCCTCTAAGAAAGTGTACCTGTTCTTATCGGTAAACCGCGCTTTTTTAATATCGAGGTAACACGACGAGGCCAAAAAGACCATCTAAAAAATAAATGACGGTACATATGAAATTGTTTTAAGTTGAAGGGATCGGTTTTGAAAATACATCCTGTATACCGTAAGGATATTATCATCACTTGAATTTTTTACGAAATTAATGAAAATGAAAATTGTCTCCCATCCACAATTATATGGGTACACAGCATTAGTCTATTGGTATCTTTCCATTGATTACATATGCATAATGAGATTCATCTTTCGTTCGCAGGAGTTGCTATTAAAGTATTTTTAAACAGTAGACGATTTCGCCTCAACATGCATGATTACGTATAACGAAGGGTTTTAAATATATGTTTATAAATTTATTGATAAATTATTATAAAAATTTTTTATTTCAAAAGAAATCAATTCTCTTTATATTCATATGTACATTAAAAAAAAAATATATATATATTTACAAGACTATTGTAATAATAATAAACATCAAGAAAAGAAAATTGAACACTTCGGACGATAAACGGGGACACTTTTCAGTCTTAAGTATTATATATGAAAAAAAAAAAAAAGATAAAAAGTTTTTTATGGCAGATAGATTAAGACATTTTATATTTGATTTATAATTAAGAATTATTGAATAAAATATTTGACGAGTATTTCAAATCAATTAGGATAACAATTATAAATATTGCAAAAAAAAAACTTTTTTTTTAATCACAACGATCAAATGCTAGTATCGTCGAGTGATCTACCTAGAGGATCTATTTTTTAGTTTTCGTAATGCGATGATCATCGCCGTCGTCGCAAACGATTAGATGACTGCATGGACATAAGGTTAGTTCGACATATTAGAAGAATATGGCAGCGGTAGGCAGATGCTCGACCCCAAAAATATTTAAATATATTTCGAAAATCTCTTCTGGTCATTTTCATAAAAGTTTCCTTATATTATTCTGGAAAATCATAGAAAAAAAGAGGAAACAGAAATAAGATGCAAACCAATCGAATATTTATGCATATTTTTTTATTTAATACTAACCCTGCGTACTTATTAAGCTGCGTGCATCCCATAGCGATAATTGTGACTGTGATAGGCGATGATGATGTTGCGCGTACAATTTATACGGATAATAATTTTGGGCCGGCAAAAATTGCTGATGAAAAGTTGCTAATGGTATGGGCTGGCCCATCGATTGTTGTTGCTGTTGTTGTAAATGCAATAATTGTTGCTGTGAAGCCGATATCTTGCGCGCTAATTTAGCCTCCTTTTTACTAGGCTTTGCAGGCATCGGTTTATTTGACGTTTTTATAAAATTCGGTATACGAGCCAACAGACCGCAATAATAGGGATCGTCTTGTTTCTTACGTTGCTGAGCCGTTTTACTTGACCTTTGTGTCATAATAGGGACGCTTTGATTGTAAATATCGTATTCAGTCTAAAATGATGTACAAAAGATTTGTTTGGTATTTTAATTTTAATTTTCAGTACATTCGGTATAAGCCGATAATAGTGGGAATTGAAAATTCAGCCGTAATCAGCAAATGTAATGCGATTAGATTAGAATTGTTGTAGGGCGCGAAAGATGAGGAAGTATCGGATACAGCTTTGCCGACACAAAAGAAGAATAATCGAATTCTTACGATAGCGTAAAATTTGGTCGCATTGAGCCTTAGTGTTCAAAACTACCGAGAACCAAAAAGTGAAGTGAAGGGATTTTTTTATCTCAATTAAGAGAAATATTTACTTCTTTTCCTTTTTTTGTTGAATCTTGAGGTTGAATGAACTAAGCCAATGAGACATGCGGTCTATATATCCTAAGACAAATGTTATAAGTGCATTAACCCTACGTTCTATATGAATGCTGTAGAACTAGCTTCTCGTATATCTAATATTTTACAATAAAAAAACGTAGGTCAAATTGTTGGGGGAGCCAGAAGAGTCGTGTGCTACTTATTCAGAGAGTAACACGTATGGGAAATTACAGCGATAGCTGATTTATTTTCAGCAAATTATCTCTTCAAGAATAAGAGGTAGGTAATCATTGTTATTGTGGTTGTTATGATTGCGGGAAGAAGACTTGTATCCCTCCTCCCTCTTCCTCAGTTTATTATCAAACCTGAGGAAAGCAGGGGGTCATCACATAGCTTTCGTTTTTGTACTCAGTCATTTTTGTCGAATAGTTGACCACAAAAGCGAAAGCTGTTCCTTATACGTGATTGCCTCCGGCATAATAAAACTTATCGTCTTAATTTCTCTTAAGCATCAACACACAAATCTACACAGGTGCAGTCTATTCAATTCGTTCCTTGCACAATAAATAAACGTCACTGTTGAAATCGCCCACCTAGTTATCCTACACAGGATGTCTGTTTATCACTGCAAAGTGTCATTATTCAAATGCCGCGTCCCAAAAAATCCCAAAAAGTATAGCAATTAAAAGGGTACACATAATATCGCTTACATTTGACTTATAAAGATTTTCATCCATGTAGCTGCCCATATTATAAGAACTGTGACGTTTGCCTTTACTGCTGCTGTAACTATTCGAATTGTTTGATTCGTCGGAGGCGGCAGTTGTGGGATAAATTAAGCCAACTTGACTTTCTATAGTGGAATACGGATCCTCACTACCCGACGTAGTTGTTTGAGTTTGGGATAAACGTCCAGCACTGGCATCCACAGTTTTCGACAATGTTTGCAAACGATTCTTTAACATATCCATGGCAACGACATTTATGACCAGTATCCACAGGGGGCAATTGATTAGATTATTATTAGTTTTGACCAGTGAAATGGCAGATAAACATTGACGTTCTAAACGCTTCGACTCTGGATAAATGCGACCATACTCACGATTTATGTTTGTTGTGAATTTACGCATATCGAAAAGCTACAATAAACAGAAAAAGTATGATATGTAACTTCAATTACATTATCTTATCCACGTTACCTTGGCTGATGTTCCTGGCGTTAAAGTCATATTTGGAATTTGCAAAATATCCGCACCCAAGACAGTTTCTTCGCTACTGTTACTTGTGTTGTGAATATAGACTGCGCTTTTGCCATAACGCTTCACATATATATTACCGATGTCGTCCATTTTAATTTTGAAACCATCGCCTATTGATTTCTTAATCACTTTTGTTTCGGAATCACGCATGGGATTATCAAAGCCATTTAAACCGATGCGTACCCCGTCAAAGCCATGTTTCGAACCGTTTATTGAAATCACAGATGAACGTGCGTAAGCTTTGGCTACACGACGATTTTTTTCGAATATAATGATTTTAGCCCAAATCTCATCATCGATTTGCTCCCATTTAGCTAGCACCTCGTTTAAGTGATCCTATATTTAATGTATATAAAAATTATTTTCTCATATCGCTTAGCAGAGATTCTCCCAAAAATAACTTACACGAAATAATTTTTCTTTATCGTACCAAACATCTTCTTCCTCCTCGGCATGAGTGCCTATTACATCTAAATTATCCAGAGAGCGTGATATAATTTTTCGTCTAGATATCATGATGAAAGCGATAACTATAAAAAAATTAAATAAAATTTAAGACGTCGTCAAAAGAGAACTTTGTCTTTCTAATGTAATAAAAGAGGTTTATCTTATAATAATAGTAGAAGAATATAAAATGTTTCAGTTTATAGGATTGCAGGCCACTTCTCAGGGAAGAAGAGTCGGAATGTGGTTGACCGAATGGAGTAAGTTTTCAACGCGTAAAGCCAACTATTAAATACCCTACAGATTTTGTTTTTGTGTAGCAAGTGTTTTTTTAAACAATTGGGGCATGCGTTACATGGAGAATGGTCGCAAAAGTAACCCGATCCAATCCATTTTGAATAGCGTTTGTGCTTAAGTCAAAATACCGGTATATTGAATTTCGTCAAAATATCGCAATAATACGAGGACACAGACGGACAGACATACCGATAGGTAGACAGACAAGCTTAATAAAAGGTGGTGAAGGTTACCAATACTATACACGTAGTTAAGGAGAACCCTATAATCTACTTAGTTCATTCGTTAATGCAATCGGTTGTTATTACTTTCGTCAGATCTTTTGCTCTTTTCGTTTGTACGCTTGCCCCTTAACTTCATCATCTGTCGTCCACTAGTCCGTAAGGCTTTCCTCTCGTCAAACTTTGAACGTCCGTCCGTCCACCTGTCAGTCGTTGTCTCATACTTCACGTGTCGCCTATTAGCTTATGTATTTATCAGCACGCGAAACTCCTCGTTATGATATTTGTTCATAGTAAAGCCTATCAAACAGTGGAAATACATCGGCGGTAACTCATTACCCATGACCTAGACTGAGCTCAATGCAAAAAAAAAAAGATTACCTTGCAATCATGACGTGAATAAAGTCGGAATTCTAAACATGTGCAATTGCTTTTGAAATGAATAAGTGGTCTGATGACCTTCAAAAAGTTATAAAATCAGTCGTAAGTTTCGTCCGTAATTTTTATAAAACTACCGACCGCAAAGATACTCCTCAGATAAAATCCATAAAATATACAGATAGGAAAAAAAGCGTATTTGACTTCTTACACTAATGGATCGTCATTGAACCTAATTTTTATTTATTTATTTATTTATTCACTTAATCTCATTACCCAATATTTATAAATGAAAATACTATTCAATGCGTGTAAATTCAAAAGTAAAAGCAAAACAGAAGTTAAGAAACATAAAAATGTGGCAATGCAAAATTAAACTGACAGATAATGTGTCAGAGACGCAGATGCCTTCCCAACCTTAACTCTATCGCCAATATATGCAATTAGCTCTATAACCGTACAGAAGTATTTAGCACACAACTGGCAACCAATAACTCAGTTCATGTTCAGAAATTTTATTTTAAAGGAGGAGACCGTCTCAGAAAACGAAGCGTGCATATAAAAGTCGTTCATTTTTTTGCAAGCAAATCGGAACGAACAAAAAAAATCGTACTGAGAGAATCTAATTGGAACATAAAGCCTAGAAAAGCGAGATGAAGCGTTTAAAGAAAATTGTCTGAGCAAAATTGACCGCTTTACCAACACCATCACATGGACATTCCTAACATGGCATGTGCCTCCTTTTCTCAAGCGATGGTAAAGCAACTAATTTTGGACGATTTTCATGCGAGATGGATGGGTAAGGATGTACCTTGGCTACCATAACGCATTTGTGTTAGAATCACTTGTGTTTTACGCTTCGATTCAACAAATCCGTAAAGGATTTAGAATTTCTCCTAAATGTCCACGCATTTAATGCATCGCTAACACCTTCAATTAGCTACGAAATATGTATTTTCAGCACAAGTAAACGGGGCAAATCAACTGAGGACCCATTTTTTTTTTCTACCTTTCTTAAACAGCTTAGTTTTTTCGTTGCGAATTCTTCTGGGTTCGTTTGAGAAGCAAATAGGACAAGTGTCGCATAGTTTAGCGAACGTGAAAGGAACGAAAATTGATATGGCTACGCTGATTAAATCGTAGAATTCGGAAAGTGGATATTGTATGTTAGATGCTTGGGTACATACAATTCTACTGCATAACCGGAAGAGATACCGTTTGACTTCGGCATCATTCGTTGCTAGCTATCTAATAGTAACATCGATCGAAAGGAAATTTGTGGGGTGATAAATGTCTTCAGGAACAGCAAATGGGAAAACGTTTGTGTCCGGCGTATTGGTAAAGATTAAGTCCAGAATTTTATTCTGAGAATTAACAATAAGATTAAAAAGGGTAAGGGGTAAGTTGCCTTTACCTACAAAGAGCTCGTTGTACGTACTATCGTGCTATCAGACGGCATCAAGCGGTATGAGCGTCCATTCCTATTCCACGACACGTGTGGCAACCATTGCGATCGGACAGATCGGCTGGTTTCAACAATTGGAAAGCACTAGCTAGAAATGACAGGTATCTATAGCTATATCGGACGATGGAGGGATATGAGATTTGAATTGCGCCATCTGTCACGAAGGACAAATTCTTCTACTAGCGCACCTCCAGGCAAGTAGTCCTTACATAGTAGTTCTCCAGTATAAGATTGCGGCACCGATATTTTAAGTGAACCAACCTCCTGTGGTTGCTCGCAGTTACATTTAAATATACTGATAGCTCTCTTTGTATGTCATCAGTTGGTGTATCCGCAGCTACTCGAACTAGAAATATCGTGTTTTGTGGTGCCACAATCCTCAATTGACGTAAAGACGTATTGAGAAAGCAAAAATTCCCCTTACTTTTTGAACGCTTAATTAGATCTATATGTATACGTAAGTCTTATAGTCGCAACTTAGTCGTTAAGCTTTACTTTCGTAACGATTTTCTCTAGTTTTTCTTATTTTGATTTTCTTTCCCTTTCTTTTTTTCCTCCGATTTTTCTATTCGATTTTTCTTATATTTTCTATTTTGCTGTTAAGTATAATTTGCTTTCTTTTTGTTGAATATGAAATAATCAGAGATTAAAAATAGATGAATGGTTTTGAATTTACTTTAATTCAAACAGATTCAGATAAAAGAAACTTCTAAGATACAAGAGACAACTGGCACGTAATGACCACTAAACAGCCTTGTCAGGCTTAGTGGGTATGTAAAAAAAAAAACAAACAGTAAAAGCATAAAAGCCCGCTCAATTATTTTGTTGACCAGAGACTGGCGGTTTATAAACTATTTAAAAGACATACAGCTACGGTTACGTGCGTCTTCATATAACGTTTTTTTTTTCTTTTGAAAGAATAAAGACAAAAAGCTAGGAGGTGGAGAGGAGTCAAACAAACTTAACTTTACAACAAAAAGCATTTATATTCAACTTGAAGCGAAGTTTCAGATACAAAATGCCGTCAGGTGAGTGTCCCCCAGCTGCAAGGTAGTAAAGTAACGCAACGCTTGGAACAGCATTATTTGGAAGTAGCGTATGCCTCGAGGTTCATCTTAAGGTTTAGTCTTCAAAATTCGTTATCGCTAGATTTATACGATCAACAACATACTTCGTTTTCTTTACTTCTCGAACTCGTGAAGGTTTTACACGGTAATAAAATGAGTTGTTATCGATGTTTTTCTTTAGATTCCCGCCAGAATTTCTTTTCATTATCGCTTGCGCGCAATGTAAAGAATGTAAACAAATGTGAAGAAATTGTTTAAATTTATTTTTTTTATATTAGCAGCGTATTCGGCGTAAATTTGGCTCGTAAATGACCCAAGTTATGATCACGACAATCGATTTACAAAACTTACAAGCATTTGTGATGTTAACAATCCGATCCGTTAAAAACCTAAACGTAATGCTAACAAATGAGTAAATTACATTCGGTCATGAGCGAATCTTTTACACCCATTACCGTGGTCCTAAAATGGACATCAAAAAAGGAAAAGAATTCATTTTCTATACTTTATGGTGATTTTTCCTGTTTTCAGAATAAAAGTGGTGCGTGTGTTACACTTTATAAGTAACGAGCAAAAAACACAGGAAGCAGTTCATAGTTTTTATTGCATAGGCCTGTGAGCGTTTTAGGCGCGTTCGTGCGGTTTTAAATTCTCTTGCAAGCTTGTAGGCGATATCCTCATTTTTGTGAACCGGAGAATATTTACCACATCCACTATGGAGTTGCGCAAACGGTGGATAGGTGGGCAGATGAACGGACGGACATGCTTAGGTGCGTTACAAATTTGATTCTTGTAACAGACAACATTGTTCATGTAATAACCGCAGATTTATGAGGGAAATTAATGTTCCAGAAGTAATTTTTTAATAAAATCCAGAGGCGGTCCTACCTCCTATCTAATCTACCTAACCTAAAATAAAAAGCAAAAGCATGTTGATATCTTTTATCGCTTCCTTTTTAGTCGAAATTGAAAAAAAAAACCCTTATTTGATCATCCTGTATACACACCTATGAAAAAAAAATTTGAAAAAAAAATTTGCGACATAACCTCAAAAGAATCAAGTTGAAAATTAAGCGCATCTATAAGAAGACTATGCAGTATGTGAGATTATTTGGAGATAGATTTCTAATTTTGATGGGTTCTTTGCCTACTGCTCACGTTATGGATTCGCTTACTTTGAAACGTGTAAAGAAAGAGGGAAAAAATGAGGTTAAAGTGAATGAAAAGCTTTGAAAATGTGCTTCTGATTTCAACACAAATTTTCATTTACAGCCAAATCGTCTACGATTTTCAAGCTGATTATGAGATAAGACAAGATATAGTTGATATATTGTCAAGCACGTTTACGATCAAGGCAAAGACATACTTTTTTTAAAAGGTTGTAAAGCATAGCTTGAACATTTTTACTATCAAAGTTTAAGGAAATTAAAAATATTTCAGTTCGTCTACATCGACTATTTTGATATCCTTTACAAGCTTGCTGTCGATAAATTGTCATAATTATCTCCGATGATTATCTACCATTGATATGATCAAAAAATAAGGAAATATTCAATTTTAACGCATGTTCCACTTTATAAACCATTAATAAGAACAATGTAAAGCTGCTATCAGATGTTAATGCCAAGTCTCCGCCCGCTACTGTGCGAGCCTAAAAGAAATATTCGTTATCCAAAAATATATTTTGTAGTAAGCCAACTTTTTCCTCTACCGGATTCTAGTTTCCTTTCAATGAGTTTTTTTGTGTCTCCAATAAACCTTCATTCCCCTTAGCTCTTTCTTTTACAAGAACATATCTTTTTGTTTATCCGTAAAGTAAAAACTTGGCATCGTCTACATAGTTATACAGAATTGGAGCAGTTTCATATAAAATTGAATTAATTCTATACTAATTCGCTTTCGACATTCGCAGCAATGAAATTTTTAAAAACAAAATTCCCCTTCAATTTTGAACAGAGTGATCTATCTACATATTGCGAACACTTCAATATAAGTAAGAAGAGGCGCAGCCGCACGATCACAGGTTGTGCTTACGCTGTGCCGGTAATAGCAAAAAGACTAAACCGCTTTCAATATAAATGGATTTATATGAAGTTGGGCGAAACAGAGGACAACCTTGAAAGAAATACGCACACTTCTACACACTTGCATAAACATTTGTTTATACTTACATAAATAATTACTGGTAACAGAAAAAGTTACTTAAATTCGAGCATTAACACGTACTCTTTTATATAAGCCTGAACTTACATGATGAACGAGTGGTTATATCGTCTAAGAGGGCAAGGGTGGTAGCGGGGTTGGTATAAATGCGCCATAAAAAAGAAGGAAAACTCAAAAGACCACAATAATCAAATTGTAAAGTTTAGAGTTTTTTTGTTAATGTTATTTTTTGTTAATAATTTCTGGTAATTTTTTTTTTTTTTTTTTTTTTTTTTTTTTTTTTGCTATCTCTTACTGGTGATGGTAGTTGTGTCAATTGTGTTAGTATGTATAGTGCGTGTTTGCAAGCGGGTTTGTGAATACCGTACCTAGGTCACGCTTGATTGCAAAACATTGCGGAAGATTTCACAGACGGCTTTCGTGTGTTTGCGTGCTTTTGTCTAGGCACCCTTTTTTAATATATGTGTCATAATGATATAATTACTCTTAAGGTCAGACTATAACTCGCTAATAAAACGAAACAGATTTTTTAAAAGCAATTCTCAGCGACTGGCTTCAACTAATAAATTAAATATAATGCTAGCAATTTATTAAAACATTCATATAAAAACTAATAACTCCTACATGCACACATACATATGCACACTTTTAACTGCTTCGCCTTATATAGCGTATACGCTTAGAAACGCTTGTTCTATTCTTATATCTTGATTGGCTTTTATTTAGAAAATTTATTTTAAAACATGCAAAAGAATTAATGTCTGGCAAGTGCCGCTCTTAAGTACCCTCCTGCACTACTCCCCAATCAAATTTTGCAAATCCGTTTAGTATGCGAGAATACTATTGACTATAGATAGCATTTTGTTAAGATATATATAAGAGATCGCAAAGTTTGTTCACATAACGACATTATACGTTGACTGATAGGAACAATGGTTCGATCCAATCCTCCCTCTTATTCAATAGCCCTCGGACTAAGACATGACAGAGAGTGTAGTAAATTTCATAAAAATTTCTTAAAAATTCGCTATCGATTCGGTTGAACACAACAGAACATTGCTAGGCGGGCGGTTAGGTTTAATTCGATTCAGAAAATGATTTTGAACCGCTTAGTACTGTAAAAACTGGCTCTATTTGAAACACACTCTGAATGTTGCATACATCGCCACAAACTTAATATAACCTGATTCCAAGCGAAGATAAATGTCAGAAAAAATTAAGAAAACTTGTTTCATTCTTGTTTCATGCACTATACGTTATATCGAAATCGAAGAATTACTTAGTATTACTTTGAATATTTATTGAAAACAATATTTAGTAAAAAATTATTCGTTAGCAAACAAGCCACCACTAAACACACCTTAAACAAAGATTGAAAATTTTTTTTTAATTTTTTTTTACTTTAAACCAGTACAAGC
>KK502685.1:16890-29712 GCA_000688735.1 Glossina austeni
AAATGCACAAAATTTGAATGCATATTCTATAGGTGATGCTGTAGTGTCTGTGCACAAATATGGAAAAAATTGACCACGCCTACTCAATATTATCAAATGTGTATCAAAATTTGATTACTTTACACACAGAAACAAGCTTCAAAAACTAGGCGAATTTCAAATTTGGAATGCACCTAAATAAGTTCGCCTGTTTGTCTGTCCTTGTGTCTGTTTGCGAAACTTTGTAGTAGTTGTGGTAAACATTCTCCCGTTAGCGAAAATGAAGATATTGCCTACGAATTTGCAAAAGAATTTGGAATTGACCTAAACTTTTCAAAGGACACGCCTACACTGCCCATATACCTACACGTCCGCTCCAGTAGAGCATGAAGTAGAGTATGAAACTTTTGTTCTTTTATTTCTTTTGTCTTCTTTAGGGTAACAGGATGTGATGGGTGTGAAAGATTCGATCCCGACCGAACTGAATTTTCTTATTTGATTTAAATAAGAAAAATGTTTCATCCAATACATTGTAATAGTACTTGCCCGTGACCGTAAGTAGTAAGAACACTTACAACATTACGAAAGCGTGATGGCATTTGATAAACAATATTTTGCTTTGGCCATTCATGTTTTAAATTAGGAAAAGAAAATAAACATCCAATAGCATCAGCTTAGTCTTACACATGTGAAACAACAGCATATAATTTGCTGTCACGTTGTGAACACCACACACATACAATTTTAATATCTGTGTATCCACCATCGCAGAAGAGTTTGTAGGCACGTCGTCAAAACGTTTGAAACACGCAGAAAGAGGCTCTAATGATCCTATGAATACACTTAATCAGCAACAAATTGTGATTTAAGCTATGTCCGTATGCCCGTCTTTGATAAATATTATCGTTGTCTCTTTCGATCTGGTAAAAACATTGGAAATTCTTGCAGGCAAATTGTTGTTGGAGATGGGCGCAATCGTTCAAAGTACAACTTAAACCAAGAACACCTATATTTTCAAAAGTCACAAAATTTACGTTTTCACATATTGATCATAGCGTACAACATGTACAACATTGAATGTATCCTATGACTGATTCCACAGTGCTTGTAAAAAATTTGAAAATATCATCCGCGCTTACCCAATAGAATAGAAATACCACAATACTATTATATATATATATATATGTATTTTTTTTTGAAGACGTGCGTACAAAATATTCAGCCAAAGGCGAATATATTTGTCTCGTTTGTTCATTATGCATTCAGTTTTTGTGGCACTGATGGACGGGTCATAATTCAACTTTTAAAGATTTATCCAAAAATGTTAATTCACTTAATTATGCTCCTGTTCAATAAATTCACGAAATTGTTTTTTTTCTTTTTTATTTATTTATATCAATATCATAAACTATTGAAAAGTGTTTCCAAGCACTTGAAAAAGGTAAAATATTTACATATTATATAAGTTGGTTTAAGGTCAAATACATTTTCTAAAGCTTGCAAAAGTAACTGCTATTAAGTATTAACTGAAAACAATTTATTGATTTTTGTATGTGTTGATACACTTAAAGGTATAACACACAATGCCACACAACAACTCAAGGTGAACGCTATTGAAATGGAAAACCTCTCGAAGTATTAACAAAACAAGAGAAATTATTTCCCACTTGCATTACAAAGCTTAATATTGCTTCTAGATATAATGTTAAGTCAAAATTTAAAGCTAACAGAAACTTTTCTTTTAATCTTTCTTTAATTTATTAATTCAGAGTGGTTTGTACAGGTTTTGAAAACAATTTTATCTAAACATTTTTTAGATAATTTTCACTAAATAATTTTTTTCATTTGCGGTTTTCTAAAAATTTTAAATTAAATTTTAAATCTGACTTTTTTCGATTTTATAACATTATTGAAATGCTTGGCTTATAAAATTCATTTCTATTATCTACTGCCAACAGACGGTGTTGCCAGAGAGTCTTAAGAACTTTAGTTTTTTCATTTATTTTAGTATTAAAATCAGCAAAGCACCTTAAAACATTTGAAAGCATTGTATTAAAAAAAAAAAAAAAAAAGGGAAAAAATGTTTTTCAAAACATAAGAAAAACTTTAACTACTACACAAGCAGCAAATCATCGTCCAAACAATATAATAAAAAAAAAAAACCAAAAGCGAAAAAATTTAATCTTCTGGCAAAAGTTTTTCAATTGAAAACTTTACATTATTAAGTACGTAAGAAACCAAAATGGTGGATAGGGTTGTCTAGCTGAATGCTTAGTCTATGCGATCACCCATTCAGCCCACAAAGTGAGCAGCACGTACTTAAAAAATGCAAATATTTTCGTTTTCCTATTACCTGGTGGTGATATATTTTTTTTAGTCTTTTTCATGAAGATTTACGTATCGATGGTTGTTAAGGAAATGTTCGAAGATTTTCATTGAAATTAAATATATTTGCAAACGCTTTGTGTTTCTATATAATCGGAGTTGTGTTAACTCTATTTTGGTCAAATTACGATTTTTAACGATTTAAACCTTGTAGCTGTAAGAGGAAGTTAGGGGAGAATATCGAAATAGAGAAAGATGTAGAGGCAGAAACAGAGATGGAAATATTCATAGAGATATATACAAGGATCAAATTACCTTTATTTATATATTAAGTACATGTATTAAGTATATATAAAATATTTTCAACGCGACACATTTCTAATGTTGCGAATAAAAGCCCTATACTGTGTTCGTTGCCACAAATTACCATGAAACTTTAGCGCCACCGAAAAGAGCGGAGTACATCAGCTGATGTTCACTAGATGTAATAGCATGTAAAAAATATCTTTCCTTATCACAATTCAAGTCTTATAAGCAATGGCATCGATGATTTTAATCGAAAGCTTATCGCAGAGAACATGGAAGACAAACTGATGAAAGACTGAAATTGGTTGTAATTGCTGGAGCCACAACTTATGTGCTTGAAGTGTGCCAGAGGTAAGCAAAACGTTCGAAGAAGAATGACGTGAGCGACTTCAAAACGTAGCCGTCCCACAGCTAAATAGATGAGAGGAAGGGATTACCAAGCCGGTGTCTGCAGGTTTAAATTTGAATCCGGTAGACTAGATATGGATATATATGTAGTGATAGCTCATTCGGTGAAGACGTGTTTGAAAAGAGCAAAGCGAAGAAATGCTTCAATGTTGAGATAATGCATAGATTAATTTCAACTATTTGGATCGCGCTCGGGAAAGAAGCGGAAAAATAATTTTTGCTTAAACTAAACCCTTTTTGATCCTGAAAATTGTTGGAATATTTGCGAACAAAAGGCAATTTGTGCACAAAAGGCAAATAAAGTGCGTAAAGGGCCACGCTTTCATGTGTTCTGCTTGGCTAGCTTCAAAAGTTAATACATACGGATCCCCAAACATTGGAAAAGGTCTATATAATTAACTAGGGCTTACTTTGGCAGATACGGAAAGAAACGAAAACTGTGTCAGTATTTTGGATAATATATTGGGGGCGGTAAGGCCGTGCGAAGGCAGACCGATCTCAATCGAAATTGGAATATGGTGAAATAGTTAGCAAGGACGGGTCATCGGTAAAAGATCATCCCAAGGTGACACAAAAGTGGCTCTGCTCCAAGTGACAATTAATGCGTACATTCGTTGCTTGGTTTCGCCTCGTCCGCGCAAAAAGCCAAAGATGGATACATAAACCTTTCTAGAAAACTTGAAAAAATTCCTTTTACCAAAAAAAAGAATCTCGCACGCTCTTGTTAGCAATTTCACTTTAAAAAGTAATTCATTAAAAATTATTTCTTTGATTTCAATCTCTTAAAAAATAAACACAAAATCTAAAATTCTGTTTAAAATAATATTTATTACATTATTAAAAGTTTTTATTACACGTCTGAAAAGATACTCGAGATTATGCATAAATGCATGATAAAATATTCATAAAACGTTAAAATCAATTGCAAAGAAAACGTTACAAAGTAATTTAGAGATAAGGAGCCAAACAACTTCAGCCATATCTCTTTCCCCATCCTTCTCTATCACGCTCTCTCTCTCTCTCTCTCTCTCTCTTCCTCTCTCTCTCTTTCTTGATTCCTACACCGTTTCGTTCATTATAAGAAAAAGTTTTATTTAAAATATTATTTCACTTGAAGGACTTGTCATGTGTGAATAATTCAATTTAAGTACAGGGAAAATGAAATAGAAGATGAAAGGATCAAATGTAAAAAACAGAAAAAAAGCAGGACCGAAATACAAGAGCAAAATTACCCGCTTTTACTTTGCTATATGAATTTTTCTTGGAAAAGAAATACGAAATAAAACAAAAAGTCTTAAGTAAACCAACAGAAATATATATACATCGCATCTTCTATTCTATGACATGATGTCTATATGCACATATAAAGGTTTATACATACTTAATGCATAATTTTATTTTTTTTTTTTTAAACGTTAGACATATACGCGGGTTTTCTATATATAAGCAGATATAAATTATTGTCTGAATGACAGCTTGTCTGCATTCTATATAAGTTCAAGTCAAGCCCAATTCTTAGGCATGGAGGCATACGTTGCTATAGTATTGTTACAGCTTTTGCAGAAAGCAACTTTCGTATAATGGCATTTGCATGTGATGCGAACGCCTTAGGAATTTAAGAAATATAAACACATAAATATCATATTTTGTTCGAGTAGAAAAGAGCCCGACTTATGTTGTGGATTGCGTTCCTTCAAATATATTAGACTTTCATGCGATAATGAATATATTATGTTAATCGTTTGTGTTCACATATTTCTATGTGCGACTATAAAGATCTGCTCTACATTTTTTACGTTATTGAAAAAATACGACACAACACAACACAACACATTTTGATTGAAATTTATTTGACAAAACAGGAGTCACATCTCAACAATTCGTGATCTCACGAACGTCATAAGCGAAGGACGAGCATGGCTATTTCGATCCCAGGGATCATATTTATATTTTAGAAGATTCCGATGTGTACTTCGCAACAAACATCGGCCAAATCTAATATAGTCCATGTTGACTTAAGAGCCTCACTACCCTTTATTAAAGACTCTTCGTTTTCAAATAAATAAACGAACGAACGCATTCGTTATTGTTATAAAAAACCATTATTATATAATTTATTTATTGTATTTTTTGTTTTTTTTTTTTGTTGGTAAAATTTTTCCTAAAGCCTCCACTAAATACTCCCGGTTTGATAGTTGATGAGCTAAAAAGTGTGAATGCTGTATAAGTTGTGAGTTCTCTCTTTTCTTTTTTTTTGTTTTCTATTACATAAACAAAATGACTTTTGACTAAGCATAATGGTAAATATTAACATTGCAATAACGTCTGGTCTACAGAGAGACGGAGAGCAATGGAGAAAAACTCAACACAGGAAGAAAGCCTTAAATAAGTGTGGCAGAAACTGACAATTGCAGTATTGTAAACAAAGAAGCATTGCGAACAAAATGCTTTCTTTTTTTTTTTTTTTTTTTTTTTTTTTGCCACCTCCCTAATAGTGTTTTCATATCCAACCAACCCATCTCCAGAGCTACGACATTGCATATTTAAGTGCAGACTATATCTCTTAATGTACCGAGGACGAAAAAAGAATGCAACCTTAAATGTTCTTAGAGTATAATGTAAAGCTTTTAAAAGTATAAGTCGAGCAACAAAATTGAAAGCAAAGAATATGCGAAAAAAGGAAAAAATTAAAAACAAAATTGTAAATATAGCATAAAAGGGCAGGAGGAGGTAAGATATTAAAGTACTAGGGCCAACTTACCACAACACAACCACTAAAGGCATAAAATGTAAACCAAATTGGCTGAATTGGTTGGCTTTTGAGGAAAAGACGCATCAATACTAAACGGTATCAACAATGGCACAGTTGTTGAAGTTTCTCATAGCAGGGAGTCTAAGGAGCTTCGGCGGACTTACATGAACAAAATTAAATTGCGAATCAGGAAAATAAAAAAAAGGGCAGGTTACACAATAATACTGCTTTCTGCTGAAACCCGTGATGGAAAAAAGAAAAACCTGCGGTCATTGAATGCTTGAAATAATAAATTTTCATATCCTCGTAATTTTATGTTTAAAAAAAAAAAAAAAAAATGGTTTTGCAGACAAAAAAAAAAAGCAACGGAACTAGATAAACATTAAGTATGCAAAGCAGCAAAAGAGCACACATGTATCACATTTACATATTTATTTCTCTCCGCTTCTCTCCTTCCTTCTCTCTTAAATATATTCATCTTCTCAGTAAGCATCAAAACAATAAATACTCTGGTTATGTTGAACAAATGCAAACAGATGAACGTGAAAAGGCAGAAAAGGCAACGGAGATTTTCTAGTAGTAGTAGTAGTAGTGGAAAAAATAAGATGAAAGTACTTGCCTGTGGAATATATTTAAAGTGAGAAGAATTACAATATTTTCTGCATATGCCTACAAAAAAAAAAAAAAAAAACAACAACAGCAACATTATCAATAACGACATAAGCGAGAAAAATATGGCTGTAAAGAGGTGGACAACGAAAAATGACCGCACAACAGCTTTACGTACCAAGAATCTTATGCTACTTTATTTAGTGCATATTTTTCCATTTCCTGGCAAATCCACACATAGAATACTTCCTCTCGCATTTCCCACCCACCCATCATATACATTTGCATACTTGTTATGGTTGAACGGCTAAGTGAACAAATAAGCAATGTATACTCAAGTCCGAGTATATTGTGAATCACTTTTTCAAGGAATAGCACGGAACAGAGCAGCTCAGAAAAAAAAAAAAAAAAATAGAAAAAAATTAGAAAAAATAGAAAACCGGCATGGAAAGAATTTGTTTCCGTTAAGCAGATTTTGAATTCATACAATTGTTACAGAAGCGCAAGCTTGCCAATATATGCAAACATCTAAGCGAGACGACACCAGCAATGACACACAATTAACATACCTAAGTTAGTCTGAATTCAGGCTAGATGAGCTTTCGAGCTATTCTGTGTGCATGTATGTAAAATTATTGTATTGTATAAATGTGGATTCATATTTGTACATGTCTGTTATTCTGCGTGCATGTACGTATGTGGTAAATGCCCAAGTATGACGAAGCGCACTGTTACCACTCTTTAGCATATATATGTTTGAATATAATGCATATTAATATTAATATTTGTATAGTAACAATCTTTTCCTATCTCTTCTCAATGACAGAGGCACACACAACCGACAACCGACTAGCGCGGTTATGTGCGCAAACTGCAAAGACAAGACAAGCACAGTAAAAGTATATAAAAATTAATTTCCGTCTTATATATATCGTCCATACACATTTACACATCGTTGCTTACTTATACTCATGCACTTATGACAAAAGTCATAATAAAAGAAAAAGATAACTGTATATATATACAACTGTAATAGTCACCAACAATTCAGCGGCGAACGTGACTCGATAATGATAGAAAATAGTAAAAATACATACAAACAGCGATAGTAATAACGATGATCAAGTTAATAATGATAGTGAAGTAAAAGCTGATAGTTAAGGTAGTTGCGATAGCATAAGTGCGCCTCTTGAGCTAATAGCAAAATTTTAATTAAACCATTAGTTTGCACACAAATACAAAACAGTCGACACATAACATATCTTATTCGCATTCATGTGTACATAGCGTTATACCTTGCCTTGGCACTACCCCCCTCCACAACGGCGTCATCATTATCATCGTCAATGTAAACATAGCGTAGAGTAAATATTTATTTGTTAAATTCACATTAAAATATGGGAGTAAGTAAAATAACAACATTCTCTGCTTTCCACTCATTTTAAAAGTAGTTCAGCATAAGCCGTTTTCTGTATGCCTTTCTACTTATTCGACTTCCTTCCGTGCGCTTCTTTCTTAAGAAGAGTAATTTAAATAAAGAATTTTGCTTTTCTTTTTTTTTTTTTCTTTTTTTTTTTTTCTTTTTTTTTTGTATTTAAAGTATATTCCGTTAAGTATGTATTTGCAAAATATATACAGCAATGCCCTCAAATATGCAAAAAAAAAAAAAAAAGAAAAAGAAATAAGACAAACTTTAAGACATTATCTCTAAAAAGAATTTTCTTTGCATCTCGCTTTTTCGTAAGAAGGACAAGTTTTTTTTCTGCATATCTAATCAAAGTTTTCTTCGCCTCGTTCTCGATTTTCTTAGAATGCAAAACTATTTAATAGACAAATAGTTTTTTAATTGAATCATTGCTGTATATGTATTGAACACAAAGGAGAAAACAAAGATAAACTAAATACGAAAGAGTTGAAAAAAAAAATCGTTATAAAATAAATGTTTCTTGTTATAATTTGTTGGCTTGCAATAAAACTTTCAACCGAGTCAACGCGTTATCCTTAAAAAGAAATTATATTTAGATGCTCTATAATTTTGTTTTCCATTTTTGTAGAATAAAAGCGGAAATTTATATCGTTTTTTCGTTGCAGTTTGCGGACAAAAAAAACTAAGAAGACGAGATGTACTCAAATTGTCCCATATTCACTATCAACTTCCTTAGAAGGGTTTGCTATGTTTTTGCCAAGCAGCAAATATTTCAATTTCAAGCGGACTGACAAAGATGTCTAAAACGGTTCAGATTTGATACTAATCAGTAATATGTAGACTTTATATTGTCGCGGAAGCTTCCTTTGGGCGCTGCAAACATTTCGGTAAAAGAATAAAATTTTAATATCATATAATGTAAGACTATCGTCTTGTGAGAAGAATTGTGTTTGCTTATGTGAAAAAGAAATGCATATCGAATCTTCGATCATAGGTAGGAAGATAAATGCGTTTGTATCACTTCCGGGAGAAACACCATAGAGTTGATATTCAACTTTCGAATTGACGTCGTTTTTTCAGTTGGCGCCAGAAAATGACTTTGCAGCATATGACCACTACTGCGTCCTGGAACAAACCGTAGATCGTGCGCACACTTTGACATCTTCAAGGCACGCTTGGCTTTTGTCAAAAAATTCGAGAGATTTCAATCGTTTAATGCCTGGACGTAGGCATGCCAGGCACCGTGGTGGTGGTCGGCAGGATTTGCAGATAACCAACGACCACTATTCGACTTGAAAATGGATGGGGGTGGGGATGGCGGAAAACACCAAAAGACCGTAAATGCAACGAACAATCCAATGAAGTCTTGGTAGTATGTTGCGCGATATATAGGCGATTTCGGGACGAGTAGGTGCAGATGGTATAATCGTGTTGAAGGATTTGATTAACGGAAAAATTTCTTTTACCTCGGTAAAACGCTCCATGGATCTGTCATCACATCTCTATTCAAAAGTATCGAGTGTTTGGGCACACGCTCGATGCCCATGAGTATATGAATTCTTCGCTATATACAATCGAGAGCATCCATCAAGAGCACTGCAATTTGAATTTCATATCTCAGAACAGAAAAAGGAACGGATAATAAATAAATTAATTTTATATCATTCATGCCGGACTATTTCCATTTGCTGCTCGAAAATGTTCAGCTTTAGTTGAATAATAGAAATAAACATAACACATAACTGTAATCAATAAATATCTGTACGTCCAATACCCAATTCCCAAATTTAACAAACTAATGAGTGGTTAGTGTTTTCCTGGAATGGGTAATAAAACGAAAGTGGAAGTCAATTATAACCTTTTTAAAGAAATGAAGAAAATTATACTCACGGTTCGTCGGTTTTTTTTAATGCTCTGCTTTTCATAGTAATACATAAGATATTTTAGAGCATTTTATTTTTCGTGGTCATGCAAGTTGACTTTTATATGGACTTATGGCTTATTTGAACCCAACTCTGCATTAATTTACGGACGACAGTTTTTTGATTTTCTAAATGCTGTAGCCGTTGTATTGTTTTACAGCAAATGAAAATTTTTTATATGTCAGAAACCTCATCCATTTCGACTTTTGGCCACTAACTAAAGATATTTGTGTTAAATTCTAACCTATTATTTCAATATCTTTAATGATACGCATTCCAAAATATATGACGGACGAACAGAAGCGCCGGAACGCATGGCTAAAACGACTGTACCGACTAAGAATATCTATCCTCCGTAAGTTTTATGCGTTATGCATACCACAAGGCCTTATCTTGAACTGCATTTTTTTTCCCGTCCCAGTAAACGCAACTCTTCTTTTGCACGCTCTACTAAACTGACATATATATCACATTCAGTTAGCAAGTTTCTTCAAGTTTTTTCCATTCATTTTTTTTTTTTGTTCGACTATAGATAACATGAACGCGGATGGATTTAAACTCAAACTACATGAATGAAGTGTGATATGATTTTAAGATTTGACTATAGCGACTTTGTTTCTTACTATGCACTTATCTCTCGCAATTATATCTTTTGCGCTCCCTGCTAACGATTTCTATACGTTTTAGGCGTTGCAAGCGAGATAAGAAAACTTGTACACTCTCATCCTTGGCTGGTGAGAGCTTAAGAAAGCTTAAAAAGAGTAAACAAATCCTACTTTTTGCAATTTCTTTAAATAATTTTCAACGCTATTCAGGAAACCTACAAAATTAGCCTGACCAGTAACTAAAAGAAAAGTCGGAAAATAAAGAAATATCCATAAGCATGAAAGTGGAAAAAAGTATTTCTTTAGGAGGAAATTGTGTGCATTAAAAAAGAGTTTTTCCCCCTTTTCCTTGAATGCCTTTTTTATTTTTATTTTTATTTTTAACACATTTTTTTCTTAGTTGCTGCTGTGTTTTTTATTCTTCTTTTTGTCAATAGAGAACAATGGCAACAGCAGCAGCAACAACAGTTATGTACATTATAAATAAACTGTGCAATTTTGCACCGACATTAGTTGAAAAACACAATAACAACAACAATAACACTATGCTCGCGTACCGACCATACGAGGTAGCTGACAAGTATTGTGTGTTGAGATGGAAAAGGGTATGAAAAGAGATTAGAGCGACAGTAAGTAATGCATTGAGCGCTGTAATTGCAGTTTACAGATTATGTTCGCCTTTTGTTTATCTGTTTGTTTGTTCATTTGTTTGTTGCTGCTGTTGTCTTTTGTCTCATTTCGTTTTCTACAGTTTTAGGTTAATGTGAGATTATATTGCAATTTTTATAAGCGGGTTATTGTGCATCTCCGTTAAGTGCACAGAAATGAAATTCAACTTTCAACACAGACAAATTCATATGCATACATATCCACAAACAAACACCCACGCACAAAGGCATAAATATGTAAATAAGTTATTTAGGAAAAAAAATATAAAACTCTGTGACACATATATATATTTGCTAAGTGTATAAACAAAGTAAAGCACAGAAGCTAAATGAAAATTGAAGAAATCATAAGAAGAAGAAGTGAACAAGAAAACTAGATTTGTTTTAGAGATAAGCTATTACACTCTTCCCTAGGTCCCTCATACATATCCATAAAATATAACATAATGTATAAGCTTACCGACAATTAAGAATAAGAATAGTCTACTAAACGGTAAATGCATATCTAATACGAGCAATTGCACGGTATGCACGTGCGGTTGTTATTTTTATCGTGATGTTTCCATAATTTTTAAGTGGATGTTGTCTTTTAGTCATTTAAAACGTAATTATTTATAGGCAAGTACGTGAGGAAGGCTTATGCTAACATAGCGTATTACGTTGATTAAGTCTCACATGCATTCCATTATAAATGAAAAGACCTCTTCTGTTCCACATAGGCCCCCAAAAAAAAGTTATCCCTTCACTAAAGAATATAAAATGAACAGATTGACGTACATCGGAGCGTTGACTATGGCCTTCAGCCCCTAGGCATGTCTTGAATAGCTCTATTTTGCCTTGTCTATCTCGCTTTATAGCAAGAACCCATTCAGAACCAACGGCACGTTTGTCTTTAGGATGATCAACTAATGGCCACGCTTCATATTTCTTTAGTGAATTGTATTCTTTTCTTCATAGCTTCTACGTAATTGTCTCAGTCTCAGGTATGGTCTCTTCAGGTAAACTATTTAATTCATTCATTATACACTTTTCCCTAATCTCTTCTCCTCTACCTCCGGTTTTTTGAGTCTGCTGTGTTAAATTGTTCATTGTCGTTTTACTTACTTATATGTTCATTAGACTCGCATATATTTTGATTGCTATTTTGAACATTATTGTCGCTAGCGATAGAATTTCCCATGTCGTCGAAACGCACTTTTATTATTGTTGCACATGTTTTCATAGAATATTAAACGCCATCGTTTCGTTACACTCTATTGGCCAATTTATCAGAACCATTGTCTTAGGTTCAATTTCTTCGCGGATTTTTTGTCTAGTGCTAAGACATATGCCACGAAATGCTGTAAATTTCGTTTTCTGCCTTACCAAGCCTCGTGAGGAGTCTTAAGACCAAGAACGTTCCTGGGATATTTACTGGGTAAGCAAAAGGCAGCAGTATTTACCTCTGTCCACAATTTTTGCATTGGAATGAATTAACATTGTTCGTGCTACTTCCACTAAAATACGATTTGCAGGTTCAGCAACCCCTTTTTTTGCAAAGTGTGTGGGGTACATTTTTCTGACAAAGTCAATTCCTTTCCAAATATTCATCAAATTCCTTATTGGCTCTCTACCGCCATCACTTCGAAATGCTTTAAGATTATGATGGGTTTCTTTTTCGACCAGTTGCTTGAATATTTTAAACATTTAAATGCACATTTTAGCTTTATACCTTAATCCAGTGGTTTCCAACCTGTGGGGCGCCCCCCCCCCCCCCCCCCCTAGGGGGCGCGATACTGTTGCAAGGGGGCACATATAGCTATTTCCAAAATATCATTTTCAA
>KK502685.1:56705-84166 GCA_000688735.1 Glossina austeni
GACCGCAAATGACCGAAAAATCAAATTGTGCTAATATGAAAGGGAGCAAGAAAAAATCGAACGTCTTTCGTTATATCTAATCAGCAAGGGATTATTCGCTCTATTATTACACTCGTAAATGGGGACCATTACGTTAGGTTATTATAAATTGCGCTATATGTTTAAGGTAGCACTATATTCCCAATTTAAGAACTAAAATTTTTAATGTTAAATTAAGAGAAATACGTTAACGAAAAGTCAATAGTAAGGTTAATGACAGCAATCAGTAAACAAAGATAACGATTTTTTTTTTTTTTTACGAAATTACCATAAAAGACGAAAGAAAAAAATAAAATAAATCATATGTTCTGGTCAAGAGCAAAGTGAGAGAGGATAATGTCTGAAATCAACTTACCGTAAAATGATTGACGTGGCAACGCATAATAAACCTGCCACAGAGATAAATAAACAACTAATTAATTGAATATAAATCACAAGCGAATAGAGTAAATAAGGAATAATTTATTAAATCAAAATATTAATTGCGCTATAATAATATACAACAACAATATTAACGCAATAAAAACAATAACAATAGCGAAAGCAATTTATGATATAAATATAAACATCAAGAAAATTTATTATTGCATATCATGGACGCGTACGGCATCGCGGCAATACGCACCGCACTACGTCGATTTTATTTTGTTTATCATATAAATAAATAAAGATTAAACAAATAAGTTGATTACAAACGGTAACGAACGCTCTTTCATTACTACTTTTGCCTGCTATTTTATTTTGCTAAAAAAATTTTACATTTTTATTTTTTTAATTTGAAATAACTTACAGCGACAGTTTTGAATATAAAAAATTTGAAAAAAATAAGAACAATCGCTATAATCTTATTAATTAATTAATTATTCCCTTCACATTTAAATACGATCGTTAACTCGTCAAGCCCGAATTCACGAATATTAAAATGAAATTATATGCATTAATAAATGTGACTACACGTTGCACGTACGAGATATGAAAGTTCAGAAGTTCAGCGTATTTGAAACCGAACAAACCATTTATTGTAGGTTTTTGCCAAAATTGGAGTCAAATAATTTTAATCATCCTTTAATCATTCCGCCATTCCAATTTACCCGAAGTTTTATCTAGAACCAAATGAAGAAGTTATCCACAAACGCGCGTCATAGCTCTTGCAAGATATCTACATATTTCTCACTGTCAGATTTTGGATTGTCCTTCTATTCATCAATCAAAAAGCAAAAAATTATAAAATAATAAATAAAAAAAATAAATACAATAAAATAATAAAAAAATTAATTATTCATTTTTAGCAAATTCGCCATAAAGTGATTATTATTTCCGTAATGGGTTTTTATATATAACACGACCATAACATAAGTATAAGAGGTTTGCAAGTGCCACATCGACTTGGAGAAAGCAATGAGACGACAAAGATAAAATCGCGATTTTCAATATTTTTACTAATTCCGAACTTCATTTCCGAAAACGAGGAAGAAAAAACGAAGAATTAACCGATGTCGTAGAGCTAACCCTGTTAGTCATAGCTAACGCCTTTAATCTTTTTCCTGAATCCACAAGATTCAGCTTGTGCAATTCTAGATCTATTATCTATCATGAAATAAGGCACCGCCTTCCTTCTTCTCTTTCCTTCTCTTGTGTTATCTTGTCGTCTCTTCTCTTCTCTTCTCTTGGTAACTGCTAATAAATGATCCAATCTTACCTTAAAATCCTCCAAAACCTTCACCTGGTGAAGGAAGAAGTTAATAGATATGAAAAAAACCTTGGGTTCTATTTATCAAAGACTGAGAAGAGGAGACCCAAAATCCGTAAAATGTTTCCGCTCAACATCTTATAGGACAGGGTTGCAAGACCAGCTTAGAAACGGATCTGATTTCTTCTTTTTTTTTTTAATCTCGTGTTTCTTGCAATTTGTTGCGCCAAGACTTTAAGTTTGACAGTTGAAAGTAGCCATTTTCGTATCTCTTTAAGTCCATTAACTGCCTCTTTGCTCTAAGCAAACTTCTTTCGACTTTTTTCCACTTTGGAACTTTTCCAATTAAAAGTTGTACAAGTTTTGAAAAATAATTATTATGATGTCATTCGAAATCCCACGAAAAATCTTTGAGCAGAGGAAAACGGTTTTCTTTCAACTTCAAAACGCTCGGTTTCGCTCGTTTAGGTGAAATTTTCTTTTTAGTTTTGTAAAACATATCATACATTTCTCTCTTTTGATGGTTTATCCTTAACAAATACATTTGGGGAGTGTTAATAAATCCGTCTGTCAGAATAGTGCAACCTCTTGTTTTAGCTTCTTCGTCAACAAAGAGCAATTCAGTAACAGTCTTCAAGGCCTTATGTGTGCAGATTTATTTCAAACACACAACAAGCCACTTAATGTTTGCCTGTGGTATCGCTTTAGATTTAGATAGTTATGGAAAATACTTTAAAATGTACTACGACAAAACTTACATAAACTGAACTGTACTTCCTGTGCGTAAGTACATGACAACATGTTATGAACTTAAGTATCATTCCTCGTATACAAACGATTAAGGCGTACATTCTTCCGACTGGGAATATTTGATGCGAACAGAAAAAAATACCATAAAAATGCATGATTTAAGACCGACTGAAAACAGAGTTATAGTCATATGCATACATACACACACTCGCACACACACATACCCGTGAATGCCATGGCAACATTCATTATTATAGTAGGCTTCTGCTATGTATGTATGCACGCGGACACTAAATTGATAAAATTTTGATAAAATTTCCTCTCTTTGTATAGAGCAGAAAAAACAAAAAAAAAAAAAAAAAACAGATTTATAACATTCAATAAAAATTGTTGATATAAATATATATGCATTCGTATATATGCACGTGGGCATACGCGTATATAAGACCTACATATATAAGCCCACTTTGCAAAGACCGCAATACAGTGTGTCTGCATGTTTTTTACACACACAGACATATTTATTACATTTAATTTTGTTATGGCGATTAAACGCTTCAACAAGCTTTTGTTTTAATTTATTTTGGTGAGCCATTGAATATAAAAATGTTTTTAGGTTTCCATCAATTAATTTGACAAATCAATCAATGCAAAATTCAAATAGCCCAACACATCAGCGAAAACACAAAAGTATTTCTTTGTATGGAATATATTGTATTGGTTTAATGCTGAATTATGCATGCGGCCGCATAAAGCCGCTTATTAATAATGTATGCGCGCATACGATTGGCGTGGTGGCGTACAGTTTCATGCAAAACAAATCTGGCATAAAACGCAAATCATGTTCAATCTCACCGCACATACACACACACACACATGTGAAAGTAAATTTAATATTATAAATAATGTACGTAAATATTTGTAAAATATTTACACTCTTTCGCGACTGATTGATTTCAGTGGTAGGCTCCTGGCTACATTTGCACACGGCAAACCGACATAGTAAGCATCGCTTAATCTTGGCGCTATTTATCCCTTGTCGCATTTGGTGTGGATGTAAAATTGTACTGTCACTGGAGATCTTTTCGAATTTTCTAAAACGTCAACACAAGATGTTGGACGTCAGTAAAAGCAAATGTAATTTAGAAAACGTTACTTACTTGGCACTAAACGATTCTCTTTTCTTATTCAAACAATGCATTGTGGTTTTATTAAATCAAATATCAAATTACTGAAAATTCCATTTGGAATAGGTCCTAAAAGAGGGCCTCGCCATAGTACATACTGAGAAGGCAGGTCTTCTCACTCAGCATACTAGAAACTATAATTAAGCAGCAACAGTTATCAACGCAACGTTGCTATTATTTCTCTGTCCCATTTTGGTTCCACTTTTTCTCATACTTACTAATTGTCTATAAAGAAAATTTTAAAAAATTCTATGCCTTAAAACTTACTATATGCGTTTTACATCTGACGTGTTCGTCGTTGCAAAGACTACTACGTTCTACTCATGCAATATTGGTCGTATATTAAAGTTGTGCTTGTTGGTAGAACAAAGGACTGTGCATCAAAGAGCCTAGAAAATTTATATATTTTCCGTTCGCTGACAGCGTCTATCCAGGCGTCCATTTAAGAAAGGATGATGGAATTCATTGGTAACTAGAAGAAAGTTCATAGCGGTTTTTCATCAAATTTCCAACAGACTTTTCTTACATTTTAAATGAACTTCATTAACCCAAGTATGTGCCAGTAAAAAATTAATATTTAATGATTTTCACTGCCCTCTCTTCAACTCACTTTTAAACCATTAAGAGAAATCTGCAGAAAGTGAGATAAATGGTGGACGGGAACTTTTGGAGAGTATGGGTTGAATGTGTCAAGTAGTCCCCGCCAATTTCTCTTTAAAATTTGCCAGTCCCTCAATAACGCGTATCGTCCGCAATTGTCGTCATGGTGAACGCCCAAAAGCGTTATCTGACATCGATTTGATCTTAACCACCCTTTGTGCAGCTTGATCAATAATCTTTTTCGCATATTATTATTGTATTTTTTTTTTTTTTTTTTTTTTTTTAGATTGTTGAGCAAAGTTGGACTAAGCCAATAAATTTGTGACTTATCCGAATTTGTGTCCGAAGTGCAATACTTTATTATTGTATTTAATTAACTTTCTATTCCTTATGATCAATGCTTTCAAAATTGGCTCCACTCTCTTTCATTTCAGTACCGATTAGCAAATGGAAATACGGTCACTTCGTTTTTTTACTATTAACTTACTTGATAATCGAATGCCGAGCTTCGTCTTACAGCCAACCTTGTGGTAATGATTGAAACTCGTTTATTGGTCTACTTTATGTACTAAGCAACGTCATAAGATGAAATTTGTTGAATAATTCAGTGATTTGGTTTTTGTGGCTTCACCGCCTTTGTGTGGCTAGCGCCTCCACCGCTAACGTCACAAATCCTTTCACAAGCCGACTAATCGTTACCACCTTCTTCGAAATAATGTTATAAAATACAAAGAGATTGTTTTTGATTTTTAATTCATTTTTAGAACACAATTACTGTTGACTGAATTGGAAAATGTCCCAATCTTGATCGTTATGTATTAATTATTTATGGACTGTCAGCTTTCAAACTCTCCATAGTATTCCTTGACAGAATTAGTCATTAGTCATTAGTCATTAGTCATTAGGCATTAGTCAGTCGCTCATTGAGCGAACTCTAAAACTATCTAAAAAGAAAAACATCACGAACTTCTTTCTTTTTCTTTTTCCTTTTCCTATTCCTATTCCCATTATTTAACTTACGGCGGTCACACTTATAAATTGGCCTGAGAAAAAAACTTTTTCATCTTATTTTGTACGAATGTACGTCATTGGAAAGAGAGGAAGAGAGGAAAGAGATAAGACGAGAGGAAAACGATGTATATTAAATAGGAGGGTCTTGTATGCATATCGGCCCTGTTTTCTTAACCGTTTTTTTTTTTTTTATAAATTCTAAAATGGAAGAATCGTGTAATCAATCCGAGCTTGCTGATTCCCGATTGATAGCTCTGAATTTTAATTGATAACTTGCGATATTCATTTCGCAAGTTTTGATCTTGAAAAAATGCATTCATTCAAATTTCATTTGCCCTAAAGAAAGTAAATTAAAAAATTCTTATTGTTAAATATCAATGAAAATGTCAAATTTAATTGTCAGTATCGAAAATGCAACTAAGAATCGATGTCGATGTGTCGAAGACTCGATGCATCATATAGATATTTAATTAACGTCAAACTCTGTGTCCATTCGTTCCATAGTATAGAGATTCCTGCAGATCTCTGTTCATGTCGGTTTATGGCTCTAAATTCAAGTATGTAGTTGACATTTGCTTATAAAAAACAAAAAATGTTGCGTTAATATTCAATCTATTGCTGTCAATCGCTATAACCGAAAATGACTTAAACTATTTCCCATAGATCGTAAGGGAACGAGCAACATAAGCTGCAAACTTTTTGCATTTATTTGATAAAAGTGCGATGTAAGGCGTAGTGATAGGAAAAATTCGCTTTAGGGTGTTTATTACTTTCTTAGTTGTTTTTTTTTTTTTATTTTGGTTTCTATAAACTCGTACATACACACATATCTGTGCACTTAAATGAATATAAAACAAAACACTTTTTAAATATTTACGGTAGTTATAAAAATGTTGTCGAGCGTAAGTTTGATTGTCCTTACGAGTGATTTCTTTGTAAAAACACGAATCTGTGTAAAAAGAAAAAAAAAAAAAAATAAGAGAACAAACAAACATATAAATGAATAGTAAGTGTATGCATGTTTGCATAAACAGTGAAAATCCTTTCCTTAGAACTCATACAAGTTTTATGGTTTTATTTCGAAAGTTTACAAATGCACTGAGGCCGTTAACATTTTCAATGGTCTCGAAATAAATAAACATACTTACGCACCACATGATCTACATATGTGTATAAATATATTAGGTATATACGTATGAAACCGGAATTTTTGGCATAGAAAATAAACATTTATTGTATGAAAATCATAACAAAAATATTTTATTCAAATCACTGCCCATTGCAATAGAATTTTCCTGCCTGTCTCGTAATTAATGAATACCTTGGCAAGGAAACTGCAATTTTTTTGAGGCAAACCAGTAATCGAACCATTTTCCTACAAGTCACGTGCTCCTTAGCACAAGTCACTAGCTCCCGTTGATGAAAGCGGTATTCGAAAGACCCGAATATGATAAGTAAGCTGCATGGTCTAGTAATTACCGGCTGAGTGTTTCCAACGCTGGTTTTTGGCGCAACAAACAATTCAAGTCGATTAATAGTTGTTGGTAAAGTTTCATATTAACCGTTTCAGCAGACGTTAACAGGTAATGATAGACCGAACTCTTCTTTGCCTCTTCTTTCTAAAGAATATCGCCTTCTTGCAATCTTGCCGATGTAATGTGGTATGCCTAGGTCTTCCCGTGAATTTTGATTCTCAAAATAGACCTATTTTTTATCCCCAACCAGTAAACCACGCAAAAAAAGAGTTTCTTTTGTATCACTCGTGCAAAAAAAAAAACTTCCCAGCCCAAAATTTGGTATTCTTGTTGTAGGAAAAAGTAGTTTTACGTCGTGATGGTTGTTGGTATGATGATAGCTTATTGTTGTCAAATATTCAAAGTGTGAGAGGACGCAACTGCACACCGATGTATGTTCTCTATCAACAAAGTCTGGTTTCATACTCACTTACCCAGTATATACCTTTATTTTAAAACCATTTTATTTTTGTTTTCTAATGTATGTGTCCTTGCATTAGTCCCAGTAAAAATTGCAACATACTTAAATAACATTGAATACATATATATATATATCAACTTGCTTACATAAATAGGTGTATTACATACAATAGATATATATGTCTATGTACACAAACATAAAAATTTCTACATATTTATTTTTCAACTCATATATACACAGGCCTATGCACATAGACATTTTTATACGTAAGTATATTTACTTAGCAACAAGCACTTAACCTAAATTATTGTGCTGCACATAATGCGTAGAGAGTAAAAGATGGACGCATAACGTTGAAAAAGAGAAAACGTACGAATATGTTGCGATTTTTATACTCAAGTGTATTTATGTGTATGCACTCGCACGGCATATTTGCATAAGCATAAAGGACAAACAATTTATATATGTATTCATGAAAGCATGCAAGACAGGCAGACTCCTTAGAAAACTGTATGACTTCATACAGAATAATATTATGCTCACTTATACAAGTAAAAGAATATAATTCATATCAGACATACAATTAGAAATATGTAAGAAATGAAATGTGAATTTCTTGAATATCTTATAATGTGTATAATGTATGTATGCCTGTGTGTTGGACAATTCATTTCAAGATTATAATAATTTGTATTTTTATTACTGCTCGCGTTTGGTTGATTTATGTCTTACTTTCCCGAAAATTTAAAACAAAAATTTGTGGTCAACATGGATCAGTTTAAGTATAGTAGAGTACAAGAGGGAAGCCACATAAACTTTTCCCAAGCATTTTCCCGCCTTTCCGTCCATCTACCTTTAATTGCCCCCTAAACAGATGAAACTAATTATACAGTTGAGAACCGTTGCAATAAAGTAAATACACATAAATGTACATTCACTGCTACACATGCACTTAATACTCATTAACAAGCTTCACTGATACATAACATATATATATAGAGTAGAGGACATTTTAATTTTCATTGTCATTAAGGCTTAGCTATGACAAAGATTTACGCTTTGAACAAACAGCGAATTATTATGAGGCAAGTAAGGTAAAAAGTCGAATGTGTATATATTTGCGATTCACGTGATGCGTATAATTTGAGGTCAAAGGTTAATACAATTTACGTTTTTCTGGGAAGTGTTTCACTGACGCACAAATACACAGACACAGTTGTCATTTGTAAGCTCCTTGCCATCTATAAGGACTATCTTTGTAAGGACCTTGCTATCTATAAATTTATTTATTTTAGTTCCAGCCGAGTTATTAACTCGACCTTTTCGTAGGCATATAATACGTTTTCAAAATCTTTATAACAAATCGAAATACGCATTAGAGAACGGAGTAGAAAGTGTTTATTGAGAGAGCGTTCTTGCGTTGTGACCGGTTGCTCATCATAAGAGAAAGCGCTGTGTTTTGTTCTCATGGATTTTGGGACTTGGTATCAAATTTCGTATTTGGACAATAGTTACAATGAAACTCTTAAATAACACAATGCCTTGTGCCTTGTGATGTCTCTGTAAAAGTACTCAGAATGCGGCTGAACAGTTTATTCTTTTGCTCATTTCCTCTCCTCTGCTTTCTGCTAGTTTTGTCCTGAGGCATTCTGGACCTTCCTGCACGTATTTGGAATATCAGCACTTAACATCTTCGCTATGCTTTGGACATATAGTTTTTTTTTTTGCTACATAGTCATCAAGGTGATCGCACGCTGACATTGTATCACAGATACCTGCGATAGCACCTGAGCATAAGATATCTCTTCATAATCTCCCTTTCGTGCTCTCTTATCGCTGCTCTCTCTCTTTCGTGCTTTCTCGATCGTTTTTTCTTGGTTCCTTTTCCTTTTATCTCTCTCTTCACTCACATTTTTCAGTTCTAATTTTTATTTTTTTTATTATTTTTTCCATTTGTCTGTTTTTAATTGTATGTCCTTAATGGATTTTGCTCAGCGATCGTTATCTTCGTGCTTTCTTGTTTACAATCTTCTGGAGCTTTCATAATACACTGCAGAATATTTTTGAAATGCCAAAAAGTCTAGACTTCTTTCTTTCGTGAATATATACATAAAATAAGGGGTAACCTCTACAAATACTATAATTATACGTAATTTTAAATGGTTGATTTAATTTAGAAACTCTATATTAGCTTGAACAGTCGAATTCATTTATCTACGTTTATCTTGTTTGAAATTGCGAAGTGAACTTAAAGAGACACAAAATAAATAAACGAATAAATATGCAACAAAATAAGTAAATAACAAGCAAAACTTTGACTGAATAGAACGATCGTCTATATACATTAGTTGTGCGTAATTTTAAATAACTGATCTATCCGATGCGAACTGTGCTGTTCGTGTGTATCACTAAGATGTGTAAATTTATCAAAAGACTTTGCGAAGATATCGCGATGAGATCGTAATTTTCCAAATTAAAATTCTTTCATTCTAACGTTACAAATTATTAAAATTAAAAAGAGGTGCCCAAATATTGTATATTGCGCCGGGTTTAAAGATGGTACCTCGGCAGTTGCGATGTAACTGTTTTGATCAATAACAGTTGTTGTAAAATCTAAATAACTTTATAGAAATACATCATTTCTGTATGTGTGTTTAACGTCCGCACCCAGCATGGAGCCTTAATCGGACGGGTTGCCTACAACCATCGGCAATCAAGAGGTAATTTGATTGAGGACACCTCAGGGAGAGAGACAATCCCCATTGAAGGGGGCCTCGCTACCCTGAAGTACCGCAATAGAAAATGGGTGTGGGCCAAATTCTCGCTTAAAGGTCTGCGTCGAGGCCTATCTAAGCACCTCTTTAATAGCTCCCCGCGAAACTTTGGGTAACCACAGCCACCACAAATACTCCCCGAAGGGCCGTACCCAGCAGTCAGGCAAGAAGGGATTCGCCCGGCCTTCCGATGCATCTTCCTGCCGGAGCAATCATACTTTGGGCAACCTGACCACCGTGGCCACCCTTTAACTTCTTGGCTTATCGTTCAAACCAGAACGTACACCAAGCTACACAGCTTTGGGTGATTTCATACTGTACGCGGCCGCAGCCACACTTGCCTTTGGACTATCCACACCTCCCCGAACGGCCAGATCCTCACCATCTTTTCTCAAGGAAATAGTGCTTCCAAAGTTGTCGTCGCACAGCACACACACCCAGCTGTGCCCCAGCCCACTTGATATATTTGGCCATCATCGTTAGATGACCTCCACCAAGAAAACCATATAGCGAAAGAAATGCTTCTTTTTAAAAAAAGAGAGCCGCCTAGACTAGACTAGACCCCTTCCGCTTCCAAAAAAAAAAAAAACCTATTGCTAGGTGGATAGAAATACATCAGCTTCGTTTGGAATGTCAAAGACGGGGTTGCAAATTTCATCGGTAACTTGCCTTAACAAACATGAGCAAAATAATTTCTGTAATAATAAACGATCCGCACCATCTCCGCAGAATATACGCGATAACAGCAACATGCCCGTCTAAGTAGTCGAGAAAGTAAGATCCCTGTCAGTGCGGTAGAGTTTACTTTTGGTCGTAGCTATGGTGAGTGTTTAGTTGGGAAAAGGTAAAGTACTTATCGCACACACACCCGCTGGGCTGAGGCCACCATTTCCCGCTTTCCTATCTTCTTTCTGGCCGTCACTGTGTAACACGAATGCGCAGCATCCTCCAAGTGATTGGCCAGATTAAAAAAAAAAAAATGTTCTCACTCAAGAGCTAAATTCTACAAATAACTTTTCTATTCTAAGCTCTGATCAAAATAACGTTATTGAAAGTAGTAATAATAACGATGGTAATGAAGCAGCTACATATCTAAAATCACGCAACAATAGCTGTACGTGATAAAAAACATATGATAACAGAGTTTTTAAATACGATTATTGAAGTCTTGACAAAATCCATCGATTCGTACGGAAAGCTAGTAGACACAAATGTTCGAATTCACGCCTACCAAGTTACATAGGGAAGACACGAAGGAGTGGATTTAAAAAACCTCCATCATACTGCTCCAATTTGTGACGTTACTTATGAAAAGCTAACAGATATCTTAAACAACCAACAAGCCGAATGGTTTCTTTATGAGACAGGTCCGGAAATTGATGGGAAAATGGTATATATAATGCCCACACTCCAAAATAAACTTTTCAGCATAACAATCTTTATGGGCTTTTAAATTTTCAGACAGCTCATATTCCATGGATTGTCCTACCAGGCATATATCAAGTACTGAAGTCAAAGATGAAGTGACCAAACTAAACGCTAAGAAATTCCCCGCATAAGTGGAATAAATATTAAATCTTTACCATCTAAGGCTTTCATCTTCTTAGCATTAATTTTTAATAGCATGATAAAATTGAGTCACTTTCCAGACCAATGGAAATGGGCAACAATAATTATGGTGAATAAATCTAATAAGCAAGGAAATGTTGCAAGCTCGCATAGATCAATTAATATACTGACTACTTTTTGTAATATATTTGAGAAAATGCATCTAAAGCGAGTACTTTCAGTTCTACGGCAAAAACTTTTTATTCCGGACCATCAGTTCGATTTAAATTATTCCGGCTGTGTATTCCCTGATGGGGAAAAATCCTTCGATAAGGTCCAGGCTACTTTTCAAACTTAAAACATTTCTTCCAATTCCTACTTAAACTCTATTTGCAAAACAGACATTTCTTTGTTAAAGATGAAAATGACAGATCCACTATATATACAAAATTGAAAGAGGTCCTCAAGGAAGTGTTCTGAGTCCAATAATTCATGCAATTTTCACTTCAGATTTTCCGATCATGACCAAATACTTTAACTGCGACGTGCGTTGGTGGCACGGCAATCCTATTTTCACCTAATGATCCCATGAATGTTTCCTACGAGGTACAACTTTATCTTAAGAAAGTTTGGCTTTAGCTGAACAAATGGAACATCAAAATAAATGGTGAAAAATTTACGCATATAACGTTTACGTTAAATAAGGGTTCTTGTCCTTCATCAATTTTGAATGGCAATAACATCGCTATGCACAACTGTGCCAAATATCTTCGCTCACATATTGACTAAATATTAATGTGGAAAAATCATGTTAAAGCTAAACGCTAACTATATGAGCTAAAAACCAGAAGACCAAGAAGGCTAATTCGTTCAGAATCTCGACTTCATCTAAGAAATAAACGCCTTTTTTTCCATCTATTTGAATTAGAGATCAGGCAGCAACTCTTATATTGAAAGAGTCGAAAAATATAAATCCAAAACCCTATGTCTTATTATTAATGCCCCATAATTCGTTAGCAATAAAGCTATTCATGATGACCTCGACTCGACTTTTCATTCATCAAATATGTAATTCAAGCCACTTCCTCTAATCGGACTGAGTAACCACATAAATTCCTTGGCAATATCTCTTCCTAATGGATGCAATGGAATAAGAAGATTGAAAAGACGTCATACATTTGCTCTTCCATTTAAAATTTAATTTAATTTTATTCTTGAAGTTATTTTAATGAATTTTCCAAGTTTATATAGAGTCATTTTATTTTATTGTCTCTAACGGGACCAATAACCTTGTGTTATTTTTCTCATCTTGATATTTTATAACATTTACTTATTATCGTTTCGGGTAAATCCCGAATTATATACGTAATTAAAAAAAAAAAGAAAATTAGCAAATTTTTTATCAATTATTTACAAGTTTTTGACAAATGTCGTCTCTAAGATGTCCTCTTGAAGAGCCAAAAAAAACCTAGAGCCTAGAAAACCTATTTATATTTAATTTTCTTCATTAAAAAAAAAATAAAAGATTTAATGGACATCTTCGAAATTTCTTTTAATAATAACTCTTTACCTAAAGGTGATCATATTAATGTAGCCTCCTCTAAATTGTTGGAGCTTTGTTATATATGAAAAGGTGGAAGGGGCTTTAATCGAAATAATTTTTTTTTTTTTTTAAATGTTCTTAAGAACATATATGTATATCTACATAAATATATTCAGGTATTTTTTGCGTATTTTTTTTTTTTTTCTTGAATTTCTATATTTAAGATTGTCAATGAATATACTGATTGGGATCGTGCATCTCAACATCCGATCAATACCCGAGACACCGCTGTGGCAGCTCTTTCCGACGCACAATTCGTTGCTCCCATTGTACGTACCGCTGATATATTTGCTATTAACTCGCCACCGCCTATTTCATCGGCTGGTGGAATTGGTAATTTGGGTAACTCTGGTGGCATGATCTCAGCTTCTACGCAATATACGACACAATCAGGACGTTGTTATTTTTATGTGTTCGATTATCAGACAAAAGATGGCGACTATCCGCAACGTATGGGTACAGTGCATGGAGAAGATTTACCCTACATATTTGGAGCACCTCTCGTAGACGGCTTCAGTCATTTTCCTCAAAATTATACAAAGTCCGAGATAGCACTCTCCGAAGCGGTCATCACTTTTTGGACGAACTTTGCCCGAACCGGGTAAGTGCTATTATTAACTCACTGGCGATAAATGCAAAGATTCGCTTGATTGTATGTCAGCGTTCGTGTAACAAATGTAAAATGTAACTTAGCCATGAAGTGTCACAAAAGCTGTTGCGTTTTAACTGCTTTATAATTTTTATCCGTTTTTTTTTTTTTTGCTTTTGCACGCATATCACTATACGGATGAGTAAAAAGTTAATTTTTTTAAATTTTTTTTGTGCTAGCAAAACTCTATTTTGTCTATGTTTTTATTGCTGTTTTGTTGCTGATGACGCAAGTTGAACAAAAACTGTGGTAATTTTTACGCTCATATACAACTCAAGTAAAAAGCATTTAGTAGTCAAGTGCTTCGCTGGCTGGCTCCCATACACAATGACAAGCACGCAGCACATACAAGTGTACATAACTATAAAGACTGGCAACTAATTTCTTTCTCGGCAAAGCTTTACAATGTTATAAAAAAATAAATACATATGAATTTTTATGTTCATGCACAGAAACGGCGAGAGACACAGAGAAAAAGGACAGAGAGACAGAGACAGGCTTTTAGAGAATCATGCATATATCTCATAACTATAAAAATGCATTGTGCAAAGTGTTTTCCCTACTATTACTTTCTTATTTTCCTCGAACCATGCACGTTTTAATTTGTCACTATTGTGTATGCAAGGGAGTTTGTGTGCCTTTTTTCACGTCTGATTCTGTGTAAAAATTATCCTTAGAATGAATCAAAAGCTTTACATACTGAGGGAAAGAAAAATCAGCAAAGACGATACAAAGCAAAGAAACTATTAACTACTAAAGCAACAACAATAACAGCAACAGAGAAAATTTATGGCAGAAGCAAAATAAAAATTCTTCACATTTACGGTTGAATTTTTTATGAGCCCTTGTAACTACTAGTACCTTATTACGCAATATAAAATCTTTTTCTTTTCATTGTTCCTGCTCTTATTTATTATCCTACATAATCACTTTTCAATTAAATTTTTCTAGAAATCCAAATGAACATCATCGCCAAGACTCTATACTGCCAGCTTCTAAAGAACGTAACCGCTTTCGTAGTATAACATGGGAAAACTATGATCCATTACATCAGAAATATCTGGAAATAGGTAAAATTTCTCAGAAAAAATATTCATTTCTTTCTTTGATATAAAAAAATATTATAGAAAACTTGACTTTTTTCGAAAATTTTAGTGTCAACAAGAGAAGCGAATGGCCTTGTGTTAGAGAAAGTTTCAGTAAAGTTTCGATCATATGATTGTATTATATTAACTCTCTAGTCGGCAGGGCTTTGTGTGTTGTGTACATTGTCTGTGAATATATTCCTTTTTATATGATTTATTATGATTATAACCGAAACTTCCATTCCATTCCATTATTATGATTATAACCGAAACATCTATTAACCGGATTCGAACTTCATTTAGGGAGTGATAAGAAGAAATTTAAGGCCAGATTCTTTTAAATCACGATTTTATGGCGTAATCTTCATTTCGAGAAATGAGTGGCGTCGAAATCAAATCTGGAAATTTCAAATGTGTAAATTCCTATTCTGAATCACTTATGGTCATAAAAAATTTCGAGTTTTCAACAATTTTAGCATTTCCTTGATCTAACACAGAGATATGGTTTCTCACATACAATTCATGTTATTTCTAAAAAGTCCGGGTCCTCACACGATATCTAATAAAATTTCATGTCATTTTCCATCATCTCGTTAAGAGTTTTACGAGCGATGTTAGCTGAGCGAAATTTTGTTATTTTCAGAGGAATCAAAATATTCGAATTTCATGTGTTAATGCAACGTTAACTGTGATGGAAAACATAACAAAAAAAACAATAAATTATTCTCGATAGTCGAGAAGAGAAGTCGCAAGGCATAGATCGCATCGCAGCCGTATCAAAAGACAAGTATGCAGTATTTGGCATGAAAGTTTTTTACATGAGAAAGCAATTTTCGAAACTGTGGCTACTGGTCGAGATCCACAAGCGCATAATTGCATAAATTGCTGTCCCATCCATCGCATACTCAAGGACCGGTGCTAAGCGACTGTTATGTGTTCTTAGATCAGGAAATCGTGTTTAAAGATAAAAGTCTGAAGTGAAATAATGAGATTAATTTGAAGACTGAAATCTATTTTGAGGGTTTAGGCGAATTTTTTTACGAAAAGACATCAAATTTTGTTCGGTGAATAAAGTGTAATTTTGCAGACAGAAAAAGTATTCTTTCGATGTCTCAGTTTCATTATTGATCGATCCATTATTTATATAATATTTTGAATTGCGATATATGTACATATATATACGCATACTTACACTGACAAAATTAAGTAGCATTTGAATAAAATCTGCTTCCAAGTCCGTAAACCTTATCAAACGACTTTATAATTTTTTCTCACCTGTCAAATAATACCATTTATACTTCAGTTCATACATTAGGAGGACCCATAAGTAATCAATTATTTTCGCAAGATACCATTTCTCATTAGTCCTGCGGCAACCAGACAAGTGTAAGCATACTTTTTTTTGGTGTTATTCTTCAATCAGTTTGTGAGTAATTTATTCCCAACAATGTAAATTTTTTTTGTAGCCGTGTAATAAAATGGCGGACTTTGTACCTTCTGAGAGCCTTATTCGTAATTGTGTACTTTTCCATTTTAACGCCGGTTTAAGTGCCACGGACACAATAAGCAAAATTTGCGACATATATGGAGATGTGTTGAAGGTCAACAAGTTTCAACTTTGGTTCAGAAGATTTGCTGCAAGTGATTATGATCTGTCAGATAAGCATCGAACTGGACGCCCAGGTCAATCCGATAACGACGCCTTAAAATCTCTAGTGGCGTCCGATCCAAGGTTATCTATACAGGAACTATCAAGAAGCCTTTGGTGTACCTGGTCCATCATAGAAAGGCATTTAAAAGAAATTGGTAAGGCACATACACAAGGTAAATAGATTCCACGCCTGTTGTCTGAGGCCAATAAAAATCTTTGGCGAACAATTTGTAATTCCATGCTCACCAGACTAAGCAGAGATCCATTTTTGTCTAGGATCGTAACTGGAGATGAAAAATGGATCCTTTATGATAACATAAAACGATCGAAACAATGGTTGTCTGCAAACGGGAGACCTCTTCCAACTCCTAAACCAACCCTATCCCTGAGGAAGGTGTTATTGTGTATTTGGTGGGATTGTTCCGGTATAGTGCATTACGAATTATTGAAACCTGGGGAGACCGTTACTGCTGACCTGTATTGTCAACAATTACAACGGTTACAGTCCGCACTCATAGAAAAAAGACCAGTTTTAGTGAACAGAAAAGGTGTGATACTCCAACAAGATAATGGCCGTCCTCATGCCGCGAAAATTACTCAAGAGAAAATTAAGCAGTTAGGCTGGGAACTTCTGCCGCACGCTCCATACTCTCCAGACCTAGCACCGCCGGACTACCATCTGTTCAGGTCACTGGAGCATTCGTTACGAAATAAAAATTTTAATTTCTTATCCGATGTCCAAACGCACCTTGAGTTATATTTTAAGTCACGCCCACCCCACTTTTTCAAGAGGGGGGTTGAACTTTTGCAGGAATGATGGCAACAAGTCATCGCAAACGACGGTGATTACATTAACGATTAAAAAATAAAAATGTCATTTCAAAAAAACATTTTGTCTATGAATGCAAAATAATTGATTACTTATGGGTCCCCCTAATAAAATAATACCATTTATACTTCAGTTCATATATAAAAATGAAAAAAAAAAGAAATCCGAGAAGAAACCCGTCATTCGAACTTGAACCTGCAGAGTATGTTGATCGCCGACGCAATTCATATCCAAGCTCATATAATTTTCTTTACGAAAAGGGGCGCCACCGTGATGGACATTTTTTCCTCAAATTCAACCGTCTCTTTTTGATTTTATTATGTAATCTACCTAGCAGGCTGGAATAATGTGTGTCTGTTGTTGTCCGTCAACCCTTTTAATGTAGTCGTTGGAGATTGTGCCATTTGTAGCCAAATAATGCTGGTTTTAACCTTCTTTGTTGAATTTTTTCAATTAAGCTAACGCTACTTTTTTTTGCTTTGCTTTTAGGTATGAAACCGCGAATTAAAAATCATTATCGGGCACATCAGTTATCGATTTGGTTGCGTTTAATACCAGAACTGCATCGTGCCGGTATGGAAGATGTAATAGCACGTCACAATTTATTCCGCAATCATGATGATATGAGTTTGTATGAAGGACCAGTCAAACCAGATCCATTCAGCTCGCAACGTTTGCTACTTATTGATGAAGCTCTAATGAAAAAAGCACGCACTAATGCCAGCGGCTATATGACTGGCATATTGGGTGGTAAGTTTCATTTATATATTTCTCTTATCTATCTACTAATAATACTGGCATAGAGTATTTATGCCACAACTCACAATTTCACAAGTTCGCGTATTTTTTTTTTATAAATTTTTCTTAACGTTAAACCACGAACCTAATGTTATGATTTAGCTCAAGGTTTTATGTGTATATATGTACGCCCCGTACATAGTGTATTTGTATGAAGCGCTTTCTCACAATGCATAAAAATGAAAGAAAGTAGATTTCCAGCTATATTTAAATCAAATATTTTAACATTTCCCAAGCATAGACAAGCAAGAATAACTTGAGGCTTTTACTACTACAACTGCTTCACATTGAACGGGAATATGATTTATTATATTCTATATGAAAAAGAAATAAGTGTATAAATGTCCGTGTGAGAGTGTGCCAAAGCACACTGAATTCTCTTTTCTGTTTTCTTATTAATAACAGAAGACTTAAGGCGTCTTCATGTCTGTTATGACAGCTAGAGTGCACGTGCTAGGATGCGTGTATTTGTACACAATACTACTCAAGCTGTCTTTTCACTTCTATAACAAAGGTATTCACAAGTCCTGCAGTCAATAACGCACACTCTTATCTATTTACATACACATACATACATACATACATACATACATACATACATACATATAGGTATGTATAGAACATATATGAAAGAGTTTGTAATCTTTGTTAGACAAGTTATTTTATACCACAGGGTGTACATGACTACCTAAGTGACAGGCATTTGCGTAGGGATTTTCCATTTACTTTTCACTTTTACTCGTTTTTTTTTTTTTATTTCATTTTGTCATAATTATAATTGAAAGTCATGCAACTCAATTGAAGAGTAGAAAAGAAAAATTAATTTAATTTCTTAACGTTTGAAAATTATATTTGTAATCAAACTTGTGGCCCAAAAATTACAAGTTGATGATAGGAAAAATATGAGAACAGGTTGATAAAGCTTTAGTTAATTAAGATTAAACTTTAGCAAAATGTCAATTAACAAAACTCTTCAATTCAATGTTTTTAGAAATTATTTGAACCGACGCTGACCGCTGACGCTGTAGTCAGTTCAGTTGACTTGCCTGTTAGCCTGTTAGTGTTTACTTACAGTAATTATTTTTCATATTCTTTTCATTTTCTTGACTTGCAAACAATTCAAACACATGCACACATTTAGTTATAACACAGACATAACGCTCGTCCAATTATCTTCGGGATCGTAATAAATATAAGTATAGTATGTGTTGTACATATGTATGTATGATTTTAAATGAAAAATGAAAAATCAGCACATTTATCAGCACATTAGTAGAGTAAACAATACAATGGTAAGCTAAGTAATTCGGAAAGAAAAAGACTCTATATACAGTCCATAACCCATAAAGTCATTTCCCATCATGTGTTTAATACTAAAATGTTCTTCTTCTTTTTTTTTTTAATTCACTTCACTGCGCAACGGAGGATGACATCAACAGCAGACAAATCTGAAATGCAGAGAGAGAGAGAAAGAATTAATAGATTTTCTGTAAAACATTCAAAGTTGCACGCACATCCATATATGAAATTCATTTTAGAAATATGCTGATGCAAGCAATTTCATTAAACTAAACATGAGTTAAATAAATAAATAAATAGCAAATATAGGAAACCTCAAAGCAATAGCAAACCGTCCAAAGAAATAGAAAACAATATTAAAAGCAATAAACGTAGATGACTCTGAAGCACGAAAGTGAAGTGAAGAGAACCATACAAACAAAAAGCCCAGTGCAAACCTTTAAGAACCTGAGAACAAATTCATGTCAAATAAAGACTTTAGCAATAGATTTCATATTACATCACATAGAAATTCTCCTGGCCAGCAAATGTCATAGATACGAATAAAGCATAAATTCAATGTAAAGCGTTATAGCAACAAGGTTTTCTTTAAGCGTCTCAGGATATATTCTTGCTAGGTTGAATTTCATAGTTTGTGTATAAGGTGCCCATATGGGAGGAGCTAAAGAACTGTTCCAATAACAAAATCTGCCCATTCGTGTATCTGTAAAAATCACCTTAAGCTTAAAGCTTAATAAATAACATTTACTGACAACTTGAGAATATTACTAAACCTACAACGGACCAAATAACATGAGTAGAGCTATAAAAGAAAACATTGCAATCGCTAAAGGCTTATGTGTATCATTATTTCAATATTGCAAGTAAAGATGAAAATCGTATACAATTTGCACTTCGTCTTAGCAAAATTAACCTGCAACTCAACCATAATTATTTAACAGAAAAGTGAGCATAATAAACCTCTGAATCTTTGCAAAGACCAAGTCGAACGATGCAACATCTCTAGGTGAAAATTTCTCATAAAAAAATGCGGCCGCCGGCGACGAATGCATGTTTGATAGTAGCGAGAAGCGCAATTAAGAATCTTTCACATCAACGTTCAAAAGGGCCTTAACAAGTCGAATAAATTGTAAAGAATGGCGCCATAAAGAAGAGAAAGGAAAACAAGCTGAAGATTGGAAAATTAAATCTCTCTGATAGACAAATTTACAGAACCGAGCAAGTGGTACAAATTGTTAGGCAAAATCATGCACTAGCAAATAGTCAAGAGTTCACGAACCAACACGAAATCGGTGTACAAGAATGATATAAACTATCGATCGCGGACATAGTAATTTTCTTAATTTTTTAAAAAAGTTTAGAAGTATTTCGTATTTATATGATATAAACTATTGTAACAAGTATGGAAGCGACCATACAAACACGGCCAATGTACTGCGCTGCAATAGACGAACTCTTTTGAGAGATGACTTGGTGGAAATTAACAAAGAAGTGTTGTTAAGATCACACAGAAAAATTAAGTCTAGATTCTAGAGAAAGCAGAAAGTGTTTGTATGTTTTAAGGCAACAAAGCGAAACCACTCAGGAACACGAGTGTTAACAAACGAACACAACAGAGGGAACATTATCAATAAATGCCCAAAACGAACATTTTTTTTTTTCAAACAGACATGGCCACTGCTGCAAATGTGTTACAGTAAAATCTGTTATCACTTATGGACGCAGTGAACTAAATGCATCGCCATAGTAATAAACCTCTCTAAGGACCATCACGATAGGCAAATGAGAAGATATTAGGGAACCAATGCAAAACAAAGAAGGAATCTGTGGGAAAACGCATCCTTTCAGATAGAAACTTTTTCAAGCTTACAAAATAAACTATTTTACCAAACACTCAAGAGAGAAGGATGATAACATATAAAGAGATGATGGATGTACGTTAACTAAAATCATTATATCTCCTTCAAGGTTACATTAAAACGTGAAACTGGCGGATGCGAGTTGATCTGTTGTGAAACTTCTTACAAACCAATTATCTGCACTAAAGCTGCTTTGCTCAAGCGAAAAGTGTTACAAATGCCTAAACAGCATCGTAATAATTTACAAAACAAAAGAAAGAAACCAGTGGAAAAATCCTTTAATGGACTTAGAAGCTATACTAAAATAGTATGAAAGGCATCAGAAAGTCCTTAATCTAATCTTTGATCCTGTCTATAAGAATTTCTCCCAACGTGCCTATTGTTAACATATGTCACTTAGGCGCCACGCAAGCTGCCTTGGAACTACGGCAATAAGAAATTTCATTTTTGAGCTTACAAACGAAGTCTTATACTCTGATTATTTTTCAGATAAACTACAAATGCAATGAAAATGCACCAGAGGTGTAGTTTGATCAAATTGACTCGAAGCAAACTTGGAAGATGATACCTTTACTTAAATTAGATATATGAGGAGAGTATCTACAGAAATACTTATGAAAAAGTTGATAAAGAGAAAAAAAACACTTTACTTTCTTTTGATTTTAAAGTTGACGTAATGTGAAGCCCATTTCAATCAATGAAGCTTGGAATTCCCTAATTGGCTTCTTGGCTTAAGAGCAGGGAAGTCACAAAGTGGCAAAAATACAATAATGCCAAAAATACAGTAGGCCTTCTCTCCTCTAAGAGAGGAAAATTGATAAAAATTGGAATATTTGATTAAACGATAGGGTATTAAAATTTTTAGCGACGAAATTTAATCTAATTTGATTTAATTTATTTAAAATTTAAAATTAAATCCTAAAAAAGATATCTTATACAAATATGCTGGATATGCAAGGGGCCGTTAACAGCTCTTGGCGTTGGTTAATAAAAATCCGATTAGAAATTCGCAAAAACTATAAATGAAAGTAAATTCAATTCTTTAATATTAGTTTTACTATCAACTTTACTTAATTAACGTAGACAATCTGAACAAAGTTACCCATAGACTGAGTACAAAACATTAGAATAAACTATAGAGAAAGCAATTAGTAACAAATGTTCGACAAAGAAAAAATTATACAAATGCTAAAAGGCAGAATAAAGCAGAGAGGAGAAGTGACAAATAAATTGCATACACAATGTGTCTGGGTTAGGCTAAAAATTTTATGCCTGAAAGTTAAATTTCATTTATTCCTCTACACCAAATGACTTACAGGAAAAGCAAACAATTTCAAACTCCTTAAAGTAAAGCAGCTGAGAACAATTTAAAATTTAGTCAACCGCAAAGTTAAACAAAAAAATTGAATTTCTTGACTTACGCCAACACAAGAATTGCTCATAAAGCTGGCAATACAAACAGTGAGAGCGAACTAAACTTCTTGTGTTAAAAAACCAAAAAAAGAAATGAATTAAGTAAGATGGAGTGAAGTGGAACTGTTGAAAAATGGCATCTCTTAGAAATTAAGTTTCACTCTTACAAAACTCTTTTTAAATATTTGACCGCGTACCATGTCGGTGTAATTTCTACTATGTCGTTATTGTTAGAATTGCCAGAAAAAATAATGATAGAAAATCAAGGGGGAAAAAGACCTACGAAAAGAATGTTAATTAATTACTTTTTCGTAGTAGATTAAAAATACCTTTATGTTAAGTACATTTTTTCACGCTCATTGGCCGATCGCCGACATAGTGATTTTCTTAATTTTTAAAAAAGTTTAGAAGTATTTCGGATTTGTATATATTATATATATTTATATATATTTATATATATATAATATATATATAATATATATATATATATAATATATATATATATATAATATATATATAAAATATATATATATATATATATTGCGAGGACGTTTTCCCTTTATCCTCCGATTGGTAACACTTTTAATTCATTTTTCTTTCATCACTTAACTCCTTTACTTCCTTACTGTAAATGAACAGTGAAGCCGCGACCCTAACACTCGAATAAGTTTCAACAAGAAACGATTGTAGGAAGCGACGTGTTTTCTATTCAAAACAGAATTTTTGTGGTTTGGTAGTGCTTCTAAATTATTTGAATTGTCAACCTGAAAGCTACCGAGTGCGGCACGCTCATAAGATGTATATATTAGTCGGTAACCGTGAAAAGCGGAATAAACCTAGAGAAGTCGACCTATCCGTCCATTTGTTGAAACTATTCGAAAATTTTATTCAGAAATCATAGTCTGTGCACGCAGATTGTGTATTATGTAAAAACTGTATATATGTACGTTATGTGAAAATGAACAAATTTCTCGTGATTTATTAGAAGAGTGTATTTTGAATCGGCGAAAAAATAATTTTTTCTTCATTGTTAAATTATGGATTTCGTTTCCTAGTGCTTTTATTTCAGTCCACTGGATAAAGGACTTGCGAGGAAGTTTCATCCCTTTTCCTTAGGCTGGGGCAGCTCAGCGGCCCAGGGGAGGAAAAAACACGCAAGACATTTATTTTTTCACAGGGGCTCTTTATTCTTTTCTATGATTCACAGTTCCTTTCAATCTCATCCCGATATCTTAACGTTAAATAGAAAAAATAGTGAAAATACTTTACTTAACGCCTACGCCGCGGAGGCTCGGTGGCGTACCGAGCGAAACTCACACGACCTCTCCTTTCGAGAGTCCAACTTCGACATTCCTCGACGACGACTCACACTCGACTGACTCTTATTCTCTACCTTTACCCCCGCCCCCCCATACTTAGCCTATTGTATTCTTCTGCTATCTTAGTCTATTCTATTCTACTGCTATACTCTATCCAATTCTACCGCTAGCTTAATCTATTCTACACTACTACTATCTTAGTCTATTCCGTTCTATTGCTAGCTTAGTCTATTCTATCCTACCTTAATCAAGCACTCCCTTCCCCTCACCAGGGACGGAGAGACGACTTTCGGTTCTCACAATATACATTTTATAAATGACCAATTATTCAGGGGATACCCCTTGTTCGTATAACACAGTGGTGGCCAGAAAAAAGCAGGGAAGAGACTGGTGCACTCACTAAGCTACAAGCACTACTGGTGCACTGCTAAGCGTGGTGTACCGCACTGTATGTATATGTATGTATATTTTATAATGACTTGTACGCGTATGTCTCCGACTTCCCACGGCATAGGAAAGGACGCATCCATAACAATTGTTTTTTTTTTTTTTTTTTTTTAAATACCCGATCACTCGTGTAACACAGCGATGGCCAAAAAGAAAAAGAAATAAAGAAAGGGAATGGAATAGGACGGAACACTTACTTTACCTACAACCAAAGTACTCTGTACCGCAATGAGATTTGAACCCGCGAATGCTGACATGTTAGTCGTGGTTCTTACCTATTCAGCTACTATGTATGTTTGCCCACATTTACACCCTACACTACTTGTGGTACAGTGCATCATATTGAGAGCAAGTTGTTCTATTTTTTTGACGTCATTGCATAAAAGGATCGCATAAGAGGACATTTTGGGTGCATAAAAGGATCGCATAAGAGGACATTTTTGGTGTATTATCGCGAAAATGAATGAATTAGGCGAAGTGGTGTAGTGCTCTACACTTGTTTCAAAAACCCACCTTGTTCGAGAAAACCACCCTTCGAAATAAATCTGAATCTGAATGCTTTTCCTTAACACTTGCGTTAAGGTTACGACCCAAGATTTGTGGCCGCGATTAGCCCCAAAGGCAGCCATCGCTGACCCACCAGTATATTATTCAGATATAAAATTTCATCGTACTTTTTACACAACGCCGCTACTGCTAGCAACACCGAAGTTATAACGTTTTCAAATAATGCTGTCGTCATAATCAATGCATTAATGTCGGTAATATGTTCTAGTAGTTGTCCAAGAAGGGATGAAACCCAACACAATAATAATGGAATTAAAACGGCAATTACTTTTAAATCGACTACATTTTGCTTTTGCAGCACCGCGTCAGTCGGAATGACTCACATCGTTGATTAGATCCCTTGATAAATTGATTAAACATTCGCAAATAATTTTTTTTTTCAACGACTCAAAGATGTCCAAAAAGGAAAGACTGTTTCGAGATGATTTAGGATTTCTTAACTGGCAACTTTTTATAAACGTTATATTTATTGTTTTTGATCAACGTATACACGTTTCATATTTATTAAATTTTCTTTTTAATGGTTATTAATAATCAATAATTTCTCTGTCTTCCTTCTTTTTTATATCCATCATTTTCTCATACTGTTTGCAACACTCAAAAGGAAGCTTCAGAAACTCTTTATAGTATATACTTTCTTGATCAGCATGAAATTCTGGATTGATTAAACCATGTCTGTCCTTCTATGTGTCTGTGTGTTGACATTCTCGTGGTCGCAAAAATAAAGATATTGACTGCAAAGTTGGTAGAGACATTTGTTGCTGTTGTTTGCTGGTAGGTTAGTATTAAAAATGGGCCAAATTGGTGAGAGCACAAGCCCACAGTGAAGCGTAAACTGAACGCAATTCCATTTGTGTAAACAAAATTTGATGGTCATTTGGCAGTCATTACTCATAAATTATAAAGAATAGAGAGCAGAAATTTTTCACATTCTACTCTTTACGTGCAAAAACGCAAAAGAAGTTGGCCATGCCCACACGAACTTACGAATTATTAAATTTACATTTTTTCATCTTTTTGAGGTTATTATGCTTATTAATCATAAGGTAAGCAAGACAGAATATATAAAACTATTTTGTACATTACTTAAACGAATAATATATTTATCTCTGCCTAAAAATGCTTTGATTTTAAAATAACTATGGTGGACACCACGGCATGGTGGATTAATTTTTTCTTAATAATATCGTTGATATGAAACTCATAACTACGTACATTATTTGGTAGTTTTTCTCTTTGACTTTTTCTTTTTTTCCTTTTTTATTAAGTTGACAGTTGACGTGACGTGACGTCACGACAATATCCACATGACTGAATACATGAACTCATTTTTATTCGAGCAAACTCAGCGAACAGTATGTAACGTTAAGAACCAAGCCGGCAAAAACACAGACACACATCGAAGCGTACATGCATGCGCGCAAAAATATATATAAAGGGAAGTAAAAAGTAAAATCAAAACAAGTAAAAACTTTACAGCTGGCCACAGTCCACCATTAAATACCTTAAGTCATCCAGCACTTATTTATAATAAGGCCTTATATATGGGGAAGTGGTCGAAAAACTGGTCCGATCTAAGCCATTTTCAGTAGCGTTCGTTCTTGATGCACAAAATTTCATTGAAATATCTCAAGTTATTCGGAAAGTGATTCTGAATGGACGATTTAATGAAATGTGGATTTATTTCAAGTCCTTTTCGACGTTGTATACATTCGAACAAACTTAATATACTCTTGTATATAATACGACATTTAGAGTGTAATGAAAGAAGGAACGATAATTTGTTTAAACTGAATTTGGAACACTCACGTTTTTTAAACGGTCCAAAGTCAATAATAAATTGCTGAGATTAAACTTTTAATAAATAATGTTTTAAAGAAAATGGAAGGAATTGATAAAAACAATAAGTGACATTTCGAGCAACACCTTACGGGGTATGATCGGTAGTCGATCCAATTTCAACAATTACTCACCACATAAGTTAACACGAAGGAATAATGTAAGTCAGGGGTAAAGCGTAAGTTTATAAACACTGAGACCAAACAGAAGCAGGCTAACCAAGTTGTAGCCTCAAACTTATGCGTAAAAATCCGAAGAAATCGAATTTTTTTAAATGCCAATGTTACGATAACCTTGATTCAATAATTTCAAGGATTTTGTTCATGAAATTATAGCAGCGGAAATAGCTTTCACAGTACGAACAACTCAAAAATTTACTAATTTGTAAATTATATATTTTCTGGATGTGTATTTTGCTCCAAATGCCTTATAGATGCTGTCTGAGTTCTGCTGTTTACCATATTTTCTTAATAATGCCACACACGAAATTACATAAACCCAGCAAAGAAGCTTTATTGCGAAAAACGAAAAAAAAAAAATGTAACTGCTGTTCTCCTGCTCCTTCTGTT
>KK502685.1:87508-102138 GCA_000688735.1 Glossina austeni
AATTCGCTCACATCCCGAATATAACTTTTTTTTTTTTTTTTTTTTTTTTTTTTTTTTTTTTTTTTTTTTTTTTTTTTTTTTTTTTTTTTTTTTTTTTTTTAGTTTTTGTTCATGTTTTATAAACATGATTCCATATTTTATTTTTTGTACCGAATCTCTAAAGCAATGCTCAACTTTGTCATTGTCGTCAGTTGATGGAAATAATGTCATGCCCTTGAGCTGTATGCAAACTTATACGGTAACTATCGCAGCAGCAGCAGCAGCAGCGCAGTCTAAGTTAATTTAAAGGACATTTCATTATTTGTTTGAACGTTATTTCAACGCAACATTACTACAAATGTGATGTGAATTTTAATTAAATTAAAACTCAAACGTCCATTCCGTTCGACGAACGAATCCGTTCACCCAATACTCTACCTATGTAAATAGTTTTTCACTTAAATAATATAAAATAAAAATATTTACTAAATAACACAAAGATCGATGCAATCATAGTCAATAAAACAAAACAATTTTTGCATGCCATTTAAACGAAAGCAATACGAAAAGTAGTCTCAATCGTTTATAATTAGAGACAAAAGCGCAATTGCAACTTGAAATACAGCTTTTATAACAATCATTGAAACAGTTTTCTTATTATTGTTTGCTAATTCCAAGATTAACTACGCATCAGAATTCTCGTATGTCCATCCTTTCCTATTCAGTTAGGTTTTGCAATATTTTTAAATTGTTGTTGTAATATTCTGAAGAGTTACTAAACATTTTTTTTCTTAAACTTAGACGCCTTAAGTTATGTCTTATTATTTATCTTTTTCAAATATTTACTAATACTAATATTATGTGAAGATTCTTTATATGCCGAAGCTTTTATAGTCTAAACTAAAGAAAATTAATTCCCTATTTTTTAATGTAAAGCAAATTAATTTCCTATTTTTTAATGTAAGAAGCCTATAGAATTTACCATAACATCAAATTTAAGATCTTCAACCTTTAAATACATTAAAACTGCAAATACTTGGCTTAGATTACCGTTATAACTATAGTGGGCCTACATAGTCATAACCAGTGGTGTTGTACTAATTTTTTTTTTACCGGAACGCCTATATATAATTATATAGACAGGGCCGACCCTGGGTAGGCGGTCGCTCTGTGCGGTCTCATGTCCCAAATTTGACGACGGAGGGGGGAGATTTCCCCCAATTTTCGCCCGTCGCCAGGATCGGCCTTGTATGTAGCATAGAAAGGAAAGGAAACGAAAATCATTACGAAACCCATTTTGTATATATGTATATATTTATATATATATATATATATATGTTTATTATTACTATGTTTATATTTATTATTATTATTATAATGGTTTTTATAAAATATTCCAAATAGGATTATGTTCAGGATCTTGTGGTTGAATTTTATATTTTTTTCTTCTAATGTTTATTATAAATTTTCGTTATAAGAAATCATTTTTAGTTCCGGAACTCTTTCCTGTCCAAAAAGGAAGTACCGGAACGACATTCCGGAGCGTTCCGGCTCGACAACACCACTGGCCATAACGCAAATAATGCGAAGCCTAGACGAAAAGAAATCGAAAAAAGAATTGACTAAGTCAAGGGACTGCCTATTTAGAAGACAAGAAATGAAGCAGTTCCTTTTTAAAAGCCAAGTGTTGATCCACCACTCATAACTTTGAAGATTTTCTTAAACTTGAAAACTTTTTAGTTATTTCCATAAAAAATATTTTATTCTTCCATTCTTTTACTTCAACTTAAGATGAATGTAAATTAATATCAAATGCAAAATACTACTTACTTGTCGAGATTTCTTTAACAAACAAAATGCGAAACAGTGAAACACACCTGTGCTTTGTTATAATGTAATAAAAATGAATGTCCTGCAGCATTTTGATTTCTTTGTGTTTGATATTTTTTCATTTCGCTTTCTCTAATTTTGGCTCGTACAATACAGTGACAACTATGGATCCCAACCTATATACCACTTGCATACCGGTAGGTAGTGCCAACTACACTACGGGTGGTGTTTACGCACCGACAACGATGGCAAACGCTACTACTGATACTTTGGCGTCAGGTTTTGAAGCTGCGGGTTATGCAGCCTATTCAACGGCCCTCAGTGTGACCATAGCTATTGGTTGTAGTCTACTGATATTGAACGTGCTCATCTTTGCCGGTGTCTACTATCAACGAGATAAAACTCGTCTCGAAGTTAAAACATTGCAAAAACAATATCAACAACGCGGCATGCATCAAGCAGTGCCCTCGTATCCACCCGAGCCCATTAAGCATGCTCATTATCATATGGGTCACTCGCAGAGTGCGAATGTTATTGTGGACGTTGAAAATCACGGTGATCAGGGAACTATACTGCTAACGGCCAGCGGTGATGTCAAACCACCGCCACCGCATATGTGCACTAATGCTGCCATGCAATTAACTCAGCAGCAACAGCAGCATCAGCAACAACAACAACAGCAACAACAACAAATGGTCGCTAATAGTTCGTTAACAAATCCAAATCTTAGCAGTCCGAATATTTGTGGCACAAAACAAGCAAACACCTTAAATCCCGTGGATGTTGGCTCGGCTAGCGGTATATTGGGCTCTGGTAGCCTTAGCAATGTAACTTACAGTACTACCACGAAACAACACCAACAACAACAACAACAACAACAACAACAGCAGCAGCAGCAGCAACAACAACAGCAACAGCAATCGTTACAACAACGTGAACATTTACAAATTAAGAGCATGAACAGTGGCAGTAACAATAGTTCGCTGATAGCTAGTGGTACCCAAACATTTGGACGCAATGCAACCGCCGCCATCACTTCTTTATCTGCCAGCAATAGCAATTCCCCTTCCGCCAATGTCAATTATAATACCGGTCTGGGTAATAGTAACAGCGTTGCTGTTGGTAGTGGCGGTGTGGCTGTTGGTATAATGACGCTACCGAAACCTGGAAGCGCATTACATCATACAAATTCTGTAAATTATGGACGCAATCCTGGAGGGAATTTAGCGAACAGTAATATTAGTGCTGCTCTACTAGAAAGCCGTAACAATATGCTGCTGATGAATAGCAATGGTAGTGGTATTGGTGGCGGTATTACCACAAGCGACGACATGCACAATACTACTGGAGATTGCATGACTTTACCGAGAAATTTATCAATGTCATCGCGTCATAATTTATCTTCAGGTAAGTAAAAGAGAATGTGAAAAAAGATGTGCACAAACACACCCTCCAAAAATCATTTCAAAAACCATTTCGATAGCAAATTTTTTTTTTTTTTTTTTATTTAATTCCCCGATAGAAAGGAGAAGGAAATAGTTCGATTTCTTGTCCTTCCATACCATTTAGTTATTTTAATAAAATACGATCTCACTGCACTTGCAAAGTGCAAAATTTCACTGTACGGCCCACTTTAGCTGATATTTAATATCCTTTGGAATAGATGGCAATAAAATGATTAAAACGCATCAGACAGGCAAGACACGACACCATCAAAAACATTTCGGTTGCAAATACAAATTTAACTAATGTAAACAATGTTTTTTGTTCATTTCTTCATATCTATATATATATAACATACAGAAGAAAAGAAAAAAACCCAAAAAAAAAAAAGAATAAGAAGTAAAATATTTAAAGTGGCAGAAAAGCCTGAAATATGTAAACTTGAAAACATGATGAGTTCAAATCTCGATTCCCATGGCATGCTTTCCCCCCCTCCCCCCTTACATAGCTCTTGTTTCTTTACAGGCAAGCACTTTGCTTTATGAGCAGCAAAAAAAAAAAAAAAAAAAAAAAAACGAATAATGTGGAAAAAAATGAATAAACGCAATTTTCGGTATTAAAATGCAATAGCAGATAGACCGGAGTGGCAAAGGAAGAAAAGCTCTGTGTATGAAAAGAATCTCATTCATTTTACCGGATAAAATGAAATTGTACAGATACAGACACAAAGAAGCCAAGATAGGAAAAGAAAAAAAAATTGAAAATAGATAAACACTCACAGGCGCAGATTCACACATATACATATACACACGTTGATATATATATATGTATATATATATATACAAAGTCAACACAATTGACTACAATTTGTGTAAAATGGAAATAGCCAGAAAATACTTTGGCGAGGGCATCGCATAAACGAACTACAGCACACAGGCCACCATAACGGTATAGACATCAATGGTGCGATAAAACGTGTAAAAAGAAACAAATTTTTGAATATAATATGAAAAGTAAACACACACATTCAGAATTTTTCTTTTCTTTTTTTTTTTTTTTTTCAACGATTTTAAATTTTTTCAATAACAGCCAAATTGAAAATTTCCTTTTCTTTTTTAAATGTTTACCAAACATAGAAAGAAAGATAGGAAGAAGAAAAAAGCGAAGAAAAACGGTTTGATATAATCATGCATATATTGTGTAGCAAAAAAAATGTAATATTCTTTCCTTCATTTAAAATTAATGAAAAAAATTTGTTATCTTCAGCAGCTTTAATAGTATATTGACGCTGTCCATAAATAGTTAGTCTTCAAGTAGGAATTCAATTCAATTTGTTGAGCATTTTAATATATACTATAATACTGCGAAATAAAAGTATATTCTTTGCAACGCATTAGGAAAGAAAATATTTCTACACCCACCAGCGAAGTGTGAGCATACATTTTGTCAAAACTTGCGCAACACGCAGAAGGAAACTTCACAAACTCCATAAAGTATATATATTCTTGATCAGAATCAAATTCTGAATCGATTTAAACATGTCCGTCTGTCGGTCTGTGTAATGCCGGTTGTAAGCAATCTGCTGGCCGCAAAAATGAAGCTATCGACTTCAAATTTGGCAGAAACGTTAGAAATTCTAGCACGCAGGTTGGCATTGAACATGGTCCAAATCGCTCAAAGCATAGGCCCACAATATCACATAAACGGAGAACAACTCTGTTTTTCAGAAGGATTACAAACACTTGAATGCATATTTTATGGGCGATGCTGTAGTAGCTGTACGAACATTTACCACGCCTACCTAATATTTAAGTGTATCAAAATTTAAATTGTTTTCAATACCTGTCCATCCATCCGCCTGGCCAAGTATGCAGTAAACATTCTCTCGTTCACAAAAATGCATATATCGCTTACAACTTTACAAGAGAATTTGGAATCGACCTAAACTCTTCAAAGGACGCGCCGCCAGCGCCCACGTGGCTATGCGGAAAAAACTTTTATTTTGAAAGTAAGAAAAATAAGCTTCGCTCACTCCAAATTATAGGACATGAAAATTTAGTTCTTTTACGTTTTTGTTTTTTAGGATAACGGTGATGGGCATAAAAGTTTCGGTCAAAACAAGGAGTTGATGTCTTTACAAAACCTAACATGCCTCAGATTAAATTCAAACGTACAGGCCATAGCAATACAAATAACCGTAAACCAAAAATTTTATATCTCATTTTATAATTTATTCTCCGCAATTTCTTTTCTGCATTTTCTGCATTTTAAATAATGGAAGACAAACATCATCATCCCACTGTTTCACAAAGAGATTTATCATGTTGCTCTCCGTCGTTTCTTTCTTCCGTTTCCTCATCCGCTTCGAATGAGCTACATAGCAGTGACCACTTCCCAACCATGATTAATTGATTTTGTTACTCCGGGAAAGCAATTTGGATTTCTTTTGGACCAAGCGGATTGCATGAATACATCTCTGACAGCAACATCTCCCGTGTCTTCATAGAAAATAAGAGAATTGCAATTTCTCTCTCCAACGTTGACCCTAATGATGGATGTTCCATATTCCTGTGAAATCCTACATCGACTTTGGGGCCTGAATTTTTTCTTTCAAATCAAAAGACAAGACAGTAGGCCTGGATCGCATTTCCTACCAAACGATCAGTGCACTGCACTAGCTCATTGAAATAACACGACATTGTTTAACACTGCACTTATTACTGCCAATATTTCCGACATTTAGAAACTTGCGGCAGTTGTTCCATTCTAAAAGTCTGAAAATATCTCCATCGCATCGGGCTATAATCCAATAACTTTGCTATGTTGTCTCTCAAGGTTATTGGAAAACCTTACGCCATCTAGATTGCGCATGTTTCTTAAATTTGAGAACTAGATTACAAAACAACAACTAAGGCTTTAGCAGTACAGAGACGCTCAACATCTCGGACTCACGTCCCCCAATAAATGCTCTTGGAAACCGCATTGTCTTCAGTTAAAGAATTCTATTTCAGCTTTAACCTTAACTTTAAACGTCCCCCAATAAATGCCCTTGGAAACTACACCGTCTTCAGTTAAAGAATTCTATTTCAGCTTTAACCTTAACTTTAAACGTCCCCCAATAAATGCTCTTGGAAACCACACCGTCTTCAGTTAAAGAATCCTATTTCAGCTTTAACCTTAACTTTAAACGTCCTAAAAGCATGCCCTTACAGCCAGTATTTTGGCCCTCGCCACTAGAGCTTTGGCAAGTAGATGTTATAGATTAAATGCTAAAATCAATCAGTTCTTCCAACTGCGATCTAATCTATGACTTATTTATTTAATTCCATAATCAGCAATATTAATAAAAATTAGCTGTCATACGTCCTGTTGGAAAGAGGCCTACACCTACTTCTCTTAAAGATTTTCACCTATTCGTGAAATACGGCCTCACCTGCCAAAAATTTTGGATGCTTACTAGCAAATTAAGTCGGATCACACTTGTATTCTAAAAAATTGCTATGCCCTAGTCAGTCAGGCATTAAGCATAGCCATAGGTGTAACACAGCGATGCTTTAAAATCTCAAAGATTTTTGTTTTTTTTTTTATTTATAAAAGTAAAATGAATAATTTTTTTTGTGTGGTGAATCGTAATCTGTTCTTGGAAAAGTTAGAGCTTTATCCAGTTTCAGTCCTACAACGATTATGGTCGCAAAGCCTTACTTGGTAAACCCACATCAATGCGTGAAGATTGACTGCACATCTCCTGAAAAAGGGAAATCGTATCTGGTATATCTGCAAGGCTTTGCATTTGAGCCGATTTTGTTTACTATCGTCAAAAGGTTGACGTTGCCACTTTGCGGCAGTAATATTCATGAGTTGATGGTGTTCAAATGTAGTTTTCACGCCCGCATGGGTTTGGATATGGTCTTAGCTCCATAGACCCATAAACACAAGATAGTATTGACTTGTTATTCACTATGAAAAACTCAATTATAAATTTTTCTAATGCTGTATATATTACTATAAGCACTTTGCATCTTCCGCATTCTCTACCACGTGTCTGATTAGCTGGCACGCTTGTCAAAGATCTTGCTGTCAAAGCTAAAGCTAAATTAACCAATGAAGGAACGATGACATAGGCCAACTATGTCATCGTTTGTTCTAATAACACCCAATATAAGAATAACGAAATTTCGATTCGTATGTCGCCAATCTGTGTGGCACCATATTGGCCAATTGATGCGTCTAAGAAAAGCAGTGCAAGCCGTAGTATATAAGTACGTGCTTTTTATCTATAGCGAACGCTAATATGAGAGGATATCACAAGTTTTCATTAAAAATTTTGGATTAAAATTTTTTCGACTTACTTTTCAGAAATTTAACCTTTCAACGCACGATAAAATTCGCACTGTCGTAAAGTATGTTATTTATTATCACTATAAAAATATGGAACTCCTTGCCAGCCGGTTGTTAACTTAAATACTTTTGCAATAGAAGTGTAGCACTCCTTAACTGTGTATCGACTTTAATTCCCTAACATATTATTTAGCTTAATGTCTCAATATATTCTACTGAAGGAGACATTTTAGTCTTAATAGTTCAATAACAATAATTTCTTATATTTCGATTCGATATTCGTTATAGAAAAAAGACAATTGCATTTCAATCATGCAGGCCAATCTAAGATTAGTAAATTTCTTCCTTTTCTGGTAATTCGCACAAGGACACGTGAAATTGCCGAAGTGATCGAAACCAAATATTTGGTTTAAAAAAATAATGCCAAACGTAGTGAAAATACGTATAAATTTGCGCTTTCTTTAGCACATGGTCTGGTATTGAATCTTGGACAACCACAAATTAAGGAAATTCAGCTTTCTGGGCTTTTGCTCTTTATTCGTAAATATTTCCATGTGCGGTAGGTCATAATATAATCATGGCCGCAACTAGTAGTGAACGTTGGATCGGCTGCAGTCTGCACCCTCAAGCCATCCCTCTTTCTTTATCTATTTCTGCCTGCTCATCATCATCATCATCATCATCTTCATCATCATCCCCGTGTTCATACACATGTAGGGAATATGCTCTAAACTACTTGTCACGAAAATAAAATAAAAACATAACATCAAAGAAGCTCCTAAAACTTCAGTAAAATCTTTTTTATTGTAAGTTATAAGCCATTTGTTGCGATTACGAGTGTAAGTCCAATTTCTGGGCCAGAGTGCTCAACGCTGCTGTTTTCGTTAATGAAACATTAGTGCCACCATTTTTTTCAATACCCACATGAAGCGAATAAAGGACGAACAGCTTGACTGAAGTTTCAAATGATACGCTCGAAAATGGTGCAGGAGAAGTGCGGCAACACATTACAGGACCACTTCGAGAAATGCTTTTATTCTCTATAGAAGGGCAAAAAAAACCATTTAAATGAAGGAACTGCCTTAATCAGCCTACATGAAATGTACGCCGGACACAGACGCCGGACGCTGACGTAATTCCATTGCAAGTGATGGGGCCCAAAGCTACAAATTAGAGTTACCTTTGCTTTGCAATTCGTACACTTTTTTCGCATAATTTCGTTTTATGGTTTTTATTAGGCCCTTATATAAGCGCTGACTGGAGAAACTCTTCCCGCCATCGCGGGCATATTTTCCTACAAAAAGATTACTCCGTATGCATTCAAACAATAACAAATCCGTAATGAAGAAGAAATTTTTTTGTAGTATTTTCAACACATGGCCTAGAATTAAACAAGTAAGACCATTATCGTCGGGCAACGTCGGCTATTACATACTCTATGCCGCTTCGTCTAGTACAGTTATTTGCTCGTTGTGATAATAATACTCCAAGAAGTGCACATTATTTCCACGCAAATCCATAATTGTCATCAAAGCCCGCATATTGAAAGGTTAGATTTTCTCTACATGGACAGAGCTCAGACGGACAGACAAGCTTAGATCGACTTAGCAAATGGTTCTGAAGCGATCGGTATAATAAAAGATGGATCTATCTTAAGCCCTTCTGGGTTTTACCTACGTGTTTACAAGCGGTGTACGGTATAAAAACAATAATATCCGCTTAGCTCAATATTTTTCGTCATCAGTTGTATGTAATTTCTATACGGAGTTTTTCGTTCGTGACAGCACCCACCCAGTTGCATGCAGCACCGAAAAGAAATTCAAAGCATCACAAAAAAAAAAAAGAAAACTTTGTTGAAATATATCGAAAAATTACTGAGCAATCATGCCTTACGGCTACCGATTAAAAATTGCAAGCAGAAAATACAAAATTTTCGAGACGATGTTATAATTTTGAATACTTTAAATATCATTAACATATTCTTTTCCTATAAAGAATGAAATAGTTTTCATATACCACTTAAAGCACAGTCCCTTAGTTGATCCTTCAAGATCAACTTGAAAATAACGATGTTTCTTTTCTACAAAAAAAAAAACACCTTTCCAATTATAATAAAATGCACTACACCTGCATGCAGAAAATACAATCGAAATGCAAGCGCAAAGCTATGCTCCATCACCATTACTAGTTACTTTTATTTTATAAAATTTTATTATGAATGCATACTTGAAACCCAAATGAAAAGAAAGAAGATGTAATGAAAAAAGAAAAATCAACAAGAAATATATACACGATTCAGAACAAATACATAAATATGTAAACTATAAATTTACTGTTGTTGTGCCCCTGTGTACGGGTAAAAAACTAAATTAACCTCATTGCCAGTTAATCACGCTTCAGCTGAAAACAAAAAGTGGAAAAGTAATGAAAAAGAAAAAGGGCAAAGAATTAAAAAAAAAAAAAAAATTAAAAAACGAAATCTACAAACGATGTAAAGTTTCTTCATTTTATTACCAACAAAGGGAACCTTTTACGGTGATAAACGTACATTGACAATCCATAATAACATAAATAATCATTTATAGCTGGCTAATGGCATATGCTTGACATTTTTATTTCCATCATTCTAAGATAGAGATATAAAAATAATAATTTTCTTATTTTACTTGCGACAAATTAAAATGTGTATTAAAAAGCTTACAAAACCATTATCTACTTGGCCAAGCAAACCTTTACGTAAATGTTGTCAGACTTGTCCGCTGATCGAATTGTTATGTATTTGACAAACTTGGAATACCCGCCCTGAATATTTTCATATGCACACTTCGAAACGATCAGAAATAAAAGTTCTACAAATCGATTAAGCTGCTCTTTGATTGTGCCCTTGCAAGAAAAATAAGAAAACATTCGGGTGGAGTTTAGATTTTCAGATAAAACTTTTTATTTATTTTTTCCTTTTTTCTTCATATTAGAGCTACACTGTCTGCTCTCTACAATTGTATGCCCTAAGCTCGAATAGGTTAGAGTAGGGGTTTCCAACCTTCTTGTACCGGCGCCCCCCTTTCTAAAAAAAAAAATTAACGCGCCCCCCTTTAAAAAACAAATTGTTGCGTCCCGTTAATTTATCTAAAAATCAAATCTCATAAATACTCAACTAATGTTATAATTTATTTAATTGGCTACAAAATATATATAATATATAATTAATACGCTAAAGCGAGATATTTCGATTCGAAGAAGAATACGAATTGGATGTTTAGCAAAAATCCGCGGCGAGGATTGTGGATCACGTATACTGCTCATTCATTTTTTTGGACACCTATTTGACTTTTTTGGTTCGGTATTTGAAAATGATATTTTGAAAACAGCTACAGCCCCACAGGTTAGAAACCACTGGGTAAGAGGATACTCTTGTACAAAATGCATTTGTTTCGTAGAATAAGTTGCGATTCCGGACGAATTAGCCAATAGAGTCTTCTAGCTTTTATGTCTAAATGTTGGCGTTTAGCTTCGATATGATTTTCGCTCAATATGTAAGCCAAGATATTTGACACAATTGTCGATGGGGATATCACTGCCATTCAAAAACAATAGAGGGCGTAAACATAATAGACGCAGATTTTTCAGCATTTATTTTGATATTCTATTTGTTCAGCCAAAACAAAATATTGTTGAGATGAACTTGTAGTTCGTAGAAAACGTTCATGGGATCATTAGATGAAAATAAGGTCGCTGTATCATCAGCGTACGTCGCAGCTGAAATTGAAAAATCTGAAAAGAAAATTGCATAAACTATTGGACTTAGAACACTTCCCTGAAGAATTTCTCTCCTAATTTTATTTATCTTGGATCTGTCACTTTCAACTATAACATGGAAATGCAAATAGAATTTAATGGGTAAATACATAGGAGCTGTAAGAAATTTTTTAAATTTGAAAAGTAGCCCATCATGAGACCAGACCTTACTGATGGCATTTTCCACACCAAGGAATACACCGCCGCAATAATTTTTACTTTCAATGGCTTCTCTGATGCACGAAACAACACCATGCCATTGCTCAACGGTCCCATGTTTATTCGTGAAACCGAATTGATGACGAGGAATAATGAGTTTTTGCTCTAGAGATAAGAGTAGTCGTCCTAGATATTGTTTTCTAAAATACTTTAGAAAAAGGGATAAACTAATTGGTCCTTACGAACGTACAATATTTTCTGGCTTATTAAGTTCAGGCACCATAGTTATTGTGGCGCACTTCCATTGGGCCGGAAAGCGAGCCAATTTTAACATACTATTAATAATTAATGTTAAGAAAAGGAGAACCTTACGTGCTAAAGATTTAAAGATTCATTCCAATAACGCAGGGGATTACTTAACGTTTAGTTAGGTTACTTCTTCTTTGAGATCAACAGCTGCGTCATGGCATTGGGCATGGACTGTCTAGAAATTTCAATATTTCTTCTGCGTTTAAAGTATCACAAGATTACTATGCTAAAAAGTTACTTTTAAATGTTTTTTTCCATTTCTGCGCCAATTTCCTGATATGTCTCTTAAAGAAATAAATCGCCTGGTTGTCCGTTTAGGATATCTGGTAGCTGTCCTTAAGTAATGTTCATCAGACATGCCTGAATTTGTGTTAATTTGTTCATTTTTTATCTCACGTAGACGCAAGCGCAGATTCGTTGCAGTTCCATTTGAATTTAATTTATCTAAAGGATTCCTGTTTTGCTATTGTCTCCTTCCTGTCTAACTCCAGGCCTTATTTCAAGGCTAACATAATTATTGTAAAATCTTCCAGCGCATTATCAATGTCAGAAGAGTTTTCTGAAGTCAGGTAAATAATTGTCGACTCAGTCGCTGGAAGTTCCAATTGAAAATATTTCATTTAATGGCCAGATTGTAAAGAGTCGTATCAGTCAGTCGTAAAGAGTCAGAACTGTCATAACTATGAAGTAGATTAGCGGGAATACTAGAGTGTACTACAACGAAATCCAGAACGAAATCCAGAGAATCGGAAATTTTCCTCAGATCGGATGGTCCGTATGTGGGTCTGCTAATGGGTGATGGATTCGTAGAACTGCCTTTCTTTCAGATTTATTAGTCTAGATCTCCACCATCGATGCTTGGCATTATAGAATTTAATTAGCAAATACATAAGAGCTGTAAGAAATTTTTCCTCACCTCTATCAATAAATTTCGCACCTAACTGTCCGAAGAAATCATTATGGTCATTATATTTCAATGAAAACTGGGGAGAAAAGTAAATTGCAAATTGAAATTTCAGAACCTTTGCATTCTTATTAATACAAGAAGCTCGTGAAACTGCTTTTCCGAAGATATTCGAAGTTTTGTAATGATTTCACTAAAATCGCGGAGCCAGCATGAACTCTACCATCGACGTAGTTGGCATTTGTTAAATTATATCCATCGATTTTGAAATGAAAACGTTTTTTGAAATGGATCTCTGTTATAAGAAGAATCTCGATAAAATTTTGATGAAGAAAAATGTCCACGTCATTGGTGTCGTTGGAAAGCCATTGCTATTCCACATAGCGATTCGTAGACCTATTTGCATAGTTTAGGAACAAGGAGTGTTCGCCAGGTCAACTTGCTTTTTAATCAAATCCTTAATTTTTGAGGAAGAATTAGTATTTTTCAATATAGCAGCGAATTGTTAATCAGATATATTATTGTTACCATTACTCATATTAATATTATGAGTAGCCGGGTGTTGGCCACTAAGCCAGCGAAATTGCTCTTGATTGAAAGACTAATTATTATATTATTATAGTACGTTAATGTGCGTGGGGTGGAGTTTTGAAGTTTCTTTTTAAAAAGCTGCTGATGTATGGAACAACTTTTATAAATGGCCCGAGGATTTTGCGAGCAGTTACCTCATTTGGGTGGGGAATCGTTACTTTTAATGCAGGATTTAGTTAAGTGCTCAAGCCAAATTGAACACTTTTGACTTGCTTTGTGGAGTACGCTTTTGTTTGTCCAAAATTTTCGTTTCGGCAACATTGAGCGATGTCTCTGGTTTTTGCAGGAGCTACGACATGATTGTGGCATTTCAAGTCGTAAATCTTCTTATTGTCTGCATTAGGTTCTATCTAAAATATTGGCAGTGCAAGTGTGGACCTTTAGTAGCTTTCGAGCATTGAGCCCCAGTTTTTCAACACCGGCTTTGTTATTATCAATTGGAGTAGAATGGTGGTCGTTTTTAACACTATTCTCTCTGTTATTTCCTCTTCAATTTGGTAGATGAGAAATCGAACTTTTTTGTTACACAAATAATCAACTAAGTTGTTGTACATATCTATGGATTTTGTTAATGTTTTATTTTTTTTTCTTTATAATTGAACTCATTAACCGCAATGACATTTTATATCATGGGCTCGTGCCCATCGCAATTTGTGGTAGCTTTCAATATATAGCGTCTTCATTCTCACTGTGATTTTTATTAGAATTCAGAACCAAATAGCGATTGTAGAAATTATGTCGATAGCTCTTGAATGAGCACTTTCTGTGTATTATTTAGATCGTTTATTATTGTGGCTGTTCGTAGAACTATTTTGCTTGCGTTTGTTTACACGAGATGCCTATGCAACTTGCCAATCCATCCTATTATTACCTTGACCTTCCCTAGGAAGCTGGTATTTTCCTGAAGAATTATTTATATTTCACAACAATTACTATTGTTCAGAATAGTTACGTCACAACTGTCCGAACAATGTCATTTTCGCACTATACAGATCGGTTATTGAAAATTACACACAACTATCGCACGTGTACGATTGTTTCGTTCAGTCAAAGTTTTCTTTGCTATATTTATTCGTTTATTTATTCCGTGTCTTTTAGTTCCTTCTTCCCAATTTCAAAAAAGAGAAATGTAAATAAATGAATTCGACTTTCACGTTAATATAGAATCGAAAATATATATAAATTTCATATATATTCTAAGCAGCGGTGTTGTGCTAATTTTTTTTTACCGGAACACAAATTTTTTTTTTACCGGAACACAAATTTTTTTTTTACCGGAACA
>KK502685.1:111523-142726 GCA_000688735.1 Glossina austeni
TACTGCTGATTCATTTTTTTCACACCTATTTGACTTTTTTGGTTCGGTAATTGAAAATGATATTTTGGAAACAGCTACATGCCACCCTTGCAACAGTATCGTGCCCCCCAGGTTGGAAACCACTGTACTAAGGTATATGAATGAATGTACATACCTTTTATTCAATTTCTATGTTATATTATATTTCTATTATTTCTGGCTCCAAATTAAAGCTGGCAAAGATATAACCAAAACACGCAAACGCATTCATACTAGTTTGCCGTGCATTCATAGTCATCATTTTTAAGTAAAAAGGTGGGAATAGTTTAGAGGAGACGTTAATAGTGGGAGAAAGGAGCGCAATAAGTTTATTGCATTTGTAACAGTTGAAAGAAAGCATTAGAAATCCACATTCACAAGCAATCGGTCAAGTTGTCTGTCCGTCCAAGAGACGAAATGCTACTAATTGCCAAGTGGACGATGGAAATCCATGATCAGTTTTTGAAGCTGTTGTGCCGAGATATATGCAGCTATTCAGTGCACAGAATATACTGAATAGTAAGAATTTAGTGTTTATTGAAGCGTTGCTTAGGTTTTTCGCGACGAACAATTATTCCAATAGCTACGATATTTTTCCATGATTGTGTTAGTTGATATAATCAATTTTTATCTTGGTTTAGCTCGCGTGTAACGTCTTATTATACGTATTAAGGGAAGATACGAATTTTTTCCATTATAATACAACACGCCGTTGGTAATCCTACAACCATTGTCGTAGTTCCGATACTCATATTTATGCTCCACTGCATCATATGTAACTTATCACTGCCTCGTCTGTCGTCTTATGTTCAAGCCATTAGTATAGATAACACAGTGCAATTCCCGCCCGTTTATTCGCATGCATGCTACGAAGTGGTTTCACGAAAATGGCTTTGAATTCATTCAGATAAATGTTGTCCCTAAATCACTAATTAAATCTTGCACTTTTCCAAAAACACTATCAAGTTCTAAACTTTCATGGCATACTGCTCGAACGATCGTAAACTTAGTAAATACGTCAATGGCTAGTGTAGGCTTATTTCAACGACTAGATTTGGGAAATGCAGACAAGCGATCAATGCGCTATTTTAATATTTCGTTGTAATGGTATTCGCCCTCTCATTTGTGGCATGACTATTTATTGCAAGCGCGTTGTATACAACATTTAATACGATTTTGTAAAATTTCTCATTCATCTTCATTCATAAATCAAAACATTTCTTGAAAGTTTTCAATAGTTTGCTAGACGTTTAAGTGGGCCGACTTTTCGAGACTGTCACGTACAATATTATATCGGGGGCCTTCAGAAGTTACACATATTTCCTTCTCATTACACTGCCTGAAACATTGACTGTATTTTGGATTAAAATCATTTAGACATTATTTATCTCAATTTCTAATTTTCTTTGTAATCTTTTCAATTCCTTTAACTAATTCTTGTTTATCAATACTTTAACGATGCAACTCTTCATTACACTCGAATTCAACGTTCCAACACCATCCAAATATTATTTGGACCAATGTTCAGTAATTATATTATGTGCTTTAATACACCCAATTCTCTTTTTACACGAAATTTTTTTACACGAATTTGATTTAACACGAGTTCAAAAGAAAAACAATTTCTTTTTTTACACGAATTATTTTGTTTTAACACGATTTTTAATATTTTTTAACTTCTTTTATATTTATGAATTTCAGATATAATTCCCTTTTTCCAAAGTAGAAGTTATTTTTTATAAAATATTTAATCAATTAAAATGTATAAGCACGAAATAAATTAAGTGAACTCTAACAAGAAACTTTTTAATATTGTTTACACCTAATTCTTTTTTTACACGAATTTTTTTTTACACGTATTTTTTGGGAACGTATCTATCGTGTAAAAAGAAAATTAGGTGTACACAGTTATCACTACATTATATAGGGTATCGGTTCCTTCTTACTTATGTCTGTCCCGACTGCACAGCAATTTACTAGCACTCGAATTGCTTCTTCGTAAACATAATAAATCATTTCGAGCCCTTGACGACTGTCAAAGTCTCCAATTCACAGCTGTGCATTCCACGTTCCCACTTCTTATCAACACGTAATTCAATGCTCGCTCTCAATTTTTGTAATAATGTAGTTAGTAACGGGTTTTTTTGTACTGTTTAGGTTTCGAGAATGAACATTGAATGAATGAAGCTTGTAATTTTTTATTGAATGTTTTCAAATTAATATTTGATTGTACCTTATCGCGATTGATAATTGTTGCATTCCAATTGATTCCATTTGTGTCATTGCTATTAAATAATGATATGTTACCGCGCCAAGTTATTTGTGCGTTGCAACATATATCTTGACCGAGAAGCACGGCGGCAGTTAGCAGCTCATTGTTCACAACATATAGAACGACACCACGGGAAAACAACCATAAAATAAACGTACACATGGAGTTAGTCACAGTTTTTGCAACGCACTCGCGATGCTGATTTGATGCGTTAGCGTTTTAATTTCAATTTGTTTAATATATTTATCATCGATGATGATTTCCTTAAATTTGGCCATTGGAGGATTCTTAACAAGCCAGTTTTTTCGTACAATTCGTACAATTTTGTTAACTATCTAATATCTCATGCTTTTCGTTCATATTGTTAGAGGTCATAACTACTCACACGTGTACTTCATTATAGCTATTTCACTAACTTGAAAACGCTGATCTGGCGCACACATTCAAGATTAACACTCAGTCTTACCCATCTTGAAATGCATATATACTTTATCTTTCGTTCTATCAAATTTGGGTTTTAAAGCAACCGCTAAATTAATCCATTTTTCAAATACTTTCCTCCTTCAGCGTTTAATCTGTTAATTTCATCGAGCCCTCCATACTTGCTTAAAGTTAATGGTAATATTTTTTCCATCGCTAACATAGCTGATAACATATAGAGGTCGAGCGATCCTCCTCCTCGCGTCAGCTACGCTTATGCGGCAAGCAGTTCTTTTTCCACTAGACGGGCTCAGTCCAAATTATAAAAAACATAAGCAAAAATAGCAATTCCTTCTCCCGTTCAGGTCTTCCAGCGCACCTGCCGTGTAACAAGTTACAATTGCAAATAAGGTGCGAGTGTTTGTGTCCAGGCTGGCACCTTATTTGATAAAATAAAAGTTATCTTGCTGTAGAAGTTCCATCCGCCAGTCGTTTTAATATTTTCAAATCATATTCAAATCGTATCAAACTAGGGCTAGCTTCTCTTTTAAGATTTTACTTCTAACAGAAAACATAAAAATGATTTCAAATAAATTATCGTTACCACAAAGATCATTAGTAAAGGAGTTTACTCCGACCCCTAAAATATTAATTCTATAGCTCCTCAGGCCCAATCACTATTAATTAACAAAATGTTAGGGGCCTGAACTCGAAAATCCTTTCCGCTTGCTCAAATTCGATCAGCATAAAATTTTTCTGTTTGGCTTTTATTGAAACATGACTACATCCTGACCTGCAGTCGCCGAAAGTTTTTCCCAACACCATCACAACATTGGTTAGAGTCATTGGGTGTCTTGATGAAGTATCTGATCGGGACTCTCTTTAAGTATAACCATATTGTAATTGTCATGGCACAAGCTTAAATCTTAGCTTTGTCAATTTCCCTGCAATAGTTGTAAATCGCTAGATACCTTCTAGTTTACCTGAGCATCCGTATCATCTAGCAACACGTTTGTCCTCTCATTGCAAGCAGGATGGCCCGTTGGATCATTGCCACGTGTGAAATGTCCATTTCTGAAATATCCATCATAATCATTACAAAATCAGTATGTTTGTGTTAAATTTCATCTTGATTTTTCTGGTAATGGAACCCGTTATAATCTCACTTTCCGATTAGACAATCTTCTCTTCGATGTACTTGCCTGCCTTGGCTGAAAAGCGTACTTGAATACTATTGAAAATAGAAAAAACACTTTTCAAAAAATTTACAAAAAATGGCTCTCTGTGTAACTAATTCAACTACTCTACTGCTAGACATAGATTTTATTACCGAAAGTCTTGAAGGAAAGTTTTCTACCGCCGAGGTCGATTTGACTCACAGTTACCCATGTCAAATCATAAACTCTATTTCGGTTGTCAAATTTGCTTATCGCTGAAAGTGAGGTATTATCAGGTTTAAGGTCAGTAATGTATTATTGTGCGCCAGGATCTGGTGGCCTTAAATCATGTGTACCCAAATTATGCGGGGATGTACTACAATCAAAGGTTTCTTAAGCTTTCTTTGAAAACAAGTGTTTTCCCTTGTTATTAGAAGAGTAACTTTCTTACTCCACTTCGCAAATATTGAAAGAGACATTCCGTTGAAAACTATAGAGGCCAAGTTGAGTATTTTGCCCAAATTGTTTGAAGGAACTGTTGCTAACAAAACTTGTATTATTCCATTTGTAAGGAAGGAGGCTTCCTTAACCACTAACAGATTCATTATATAATTGGAAATAAAAATTAACTAAGTTTAAGTTCTAATATTAAAAACTGTTGGCCTGTTATTTTCACGCGAGATTATAATGCAACGCTGTATATATAAATACGAATATAGCTTTTAGTAAGTTATTCTTCGAAGTAAACACACCTCGTTGTGAAAGCTTTAAATGTCAGCGCGTTGGTACGGCAGCCAACAGCTATAAAAGCAGCGCGCAAGCAGCAATCTTTCTTTTAGTTGCTGAGCAGCATTTGAACGAGCAGGTTCATTTTCGCAACACAGTCGCACGCGAGTTATACTCCCTAGATAAAGACAAAGCAAGACTGCCCACTCCATGCGATGCTGGTTTTTTTCTTTCACCACGAAGATGCGTCGTAAATAAGGAAATCTTGTACGCTTCTTTGGTCTGATAAATATATACTTGATCAAGCACCAAAATACGAAGTTTCACTAGCACGGACCGCTGGACAGCCCTGAGCGATAAATAAAACCCGTTACACATTTTAGAATGGCTTTTCAAAATAAGGTTAACCGTTGCGAATCTTGTGCATTTCCTTGTCGTTTTTTGCTAGGCGCTCTCACACAGACATCGCACACCGATTTTAGTAAAGCTATTGATCTAGTTAATGACAAATTCTTTGATGTTCATTGTGCAAGTCTGCTCATAATAGATCATTCGCACCTTTTTTCAGTTTCATTAACTGTCTTCATAAATTCTGATGAATAACGTCATGTGCTTCTCAATGTAAGGCTTTTTATATTTTATCCTCAAGCACCGAAGAGAGATTAAGATGACGACATTAAACTGTTTTCTTCCTTTACCATGGAATCGCCCTAGAATCTCTTTCAATCTGGTTTAGACAATTTCACTATATGGTGCCAATTTTATGAAATACAAGCTTTCATCAAAAAAATACAAGCTTTCATTCTCAAGGAGGAATTGATTTATTGCGCATAAAAATTATGGAATATAAATTCGTTTATTGATTCACGAGTTTTATTGGAGCGTAGACCACGTCATTGGGACTTCCATAAATAAAGCTGGATCTAGGGGTAATCAGACAACTCGGGGCACTTATATCATCAAAAGGACATATATGAGCTTAATGAGGTTAGTACTTGAATATCCCTCTGGTATGTGCTCTTCTTCTTACGTTTATTAAGAAGATTCGATATAATCGATTCAAAAGGATATTACATGAAAATGAATTGCTTGTGCTAGTCCTGCCATCACTGAAGGAACATACATTTATCCGTAGTATTTCCTGCTTAATTAAGTTAATGGCGCTATTGACTGGAGATAACCATTCTTGTTCTTTTTATGAAACTCAGTTAATATGGATATAATTAAAAGCTTTTCAATCCATGTAGGATTCTTTGCAAAAATATAAATGGTATCTGTAATTTAAACTCAAGATCGGTCTCTTCAAATTCTACGAAATCGATTCTCTTTAATGCGCAGGACCTACATATAATATAATATTAAAGAAACCCTTGACAAATTTGATGAGTTTATCCGAAGATTAAAGTAGATCACGACCTTTAATAAATATATTGTAAACATAACCGAATTATCGTACTAATGAAAGAATTGTCTAATTAATATCAAAGTTAGCCAGCAGTCAAATTAGATTTGTAATTATTGTTCTTCAGTTAAGTTCAATTCAAATAAAGAAAAACTTGGTTGAATTTTTTTTAAACCAAATAATCAAAGCATTTATTTAATTCACGCGCTTTGCATATGTGGCATCTAAGTTAACTTTCAATCTGTAAAGTTTCGCATGACTCGTACACGTACAATGTTATCATCATAGTATTGTTAATCCTTTTATTTTAAATATGGTGGGCTGCTGCTGCTAATATTGTTTTCGCCGCTGCTGATGTCATTAATATTTTTTTGTTATTTTTTTTTTTTACCCATCACCCAAGGTTAAGGGGTATATTCATTTAGTCAAAACGTTTGCAACGTTCAGAAAAGAGCTTCACAGACGGTACAAAGTAAGGTTTAATCAACATCAAATTGTGAATCGATATAAGCATGTCTATCTGTCTGGCGGCCGGTGTGTGCAATGTCTGTTATAAAAATTTTACTGACCACAAAAATTAAGCTACCGACTTAAAGTCGACAGGAACGTTGTATATTCTCGTATGCAGGAAGTTATTGAAAATTGGCCAAATCGGTCGAAGCACGCGCCTACAGTACTATGTAAAACGAGGCCACCTCTATTTTTCACACAGAATAAAATATTGGCTTTTATTCGTTACTCATAAATTACAGCAGAGAAATCTACAAAACTTTGAACATATATTTCATGGGTGACGCTGTAGCACCTCTCCAAAAATGGAAAAAGTCGGCCACAAGTGCTTAAGTTCACAGTGCGCCTTAGTTTCATTCTTTTTGCAAGACTTTTACAACCTACAGAAGTGCGGTTTAAAAATCCAATAGAGTATGTAAATTACTGGCCAGCTTCAAATTCAGAATGCATCTAATCATGCACGTCCATTCATCTGTCTATCTGTCCATTTGCGCAACTGTGTAGTAGTTGTGATAAACCCTCTCGCGCTCACAAAAATAACGGTATCGCCTACAAACTTGCAAAAGATTTTGAAAATTACTCAAACTTTTTAAAGAACACGCCCACTAGGCCCACACGTCTATGTAAGAAAACACCTTTGCTTTCCGTGTTATATGCTTGTCACTTATAAAGTACAAAAGAAAAAATTAGCCGCGACCATCCAATATTATAGAAAACTTAGTTCTTTTCCTTTTTTTAACCTTTTCTAGGCGGATGGGTACAAAAGATCCGGTCACGATCGAACCAAATTTTCTTACTTCTTTTTCCTTTATTTTCTCCTTTTAATTTTTGTTTTCAATATTATTTTAAGATTTATTTGTGTGTGTGTAAATAAATAAACACTCCCCATCTTATCATTACCAATTGCCTTTGTTAACCTTTGGATCAAGACTACTTTTGTCCCGATCGTATTCTCAGATCGGCTAAGCGCAGCAATTATTTTATGCTACACAACTCCACGACTGTTTCAAATGAGGCTTCATATGAGCTAAAACAAGTAAGCATAACAAGCTCATGAAAATATCTCAAAAATTTCGACTTGAAGGCTGAACACAAGAACACAAGACGGGCGAACGAGCTGACAAGCTGACAAGCTTAAATCGCTATAATAAAAGGTAGATCTATCTCAAACCCTTCTGAGTGAGTCTTACATCTTGTACACGTTATGTAGAGCATAAGAAAAATAATTGATTTAAGAGGATATTAATAGAAATGACATTGCACTAGGGCCATGCAGTTACAGTGAGTGTATTTCGTTGCCTTGACTGGCATTTTTGGCTCAAAACTGATACTATGGGCGCCAGTAACGTTTATGTTCAGCATATTGGCATCAACTGTCATACCATACACGAAACAATGCAAAATATACATCCTTAGAAGACTTTATATGGCAGTTCGCAAGACATCGTGTTATCGCGCCTCGTATCACCGAAAGAAGGTCTGCTAGTAATTTGCATTTTAGCTTTAAAACATTTTGACACCACCATGTTACATACACATACATTTTATATATTTTTGTTTATAATAAATGGATAAAAAAACGTTTAACTCATTACAGAAGTTCGTTTGTTAATGTAGAGGTAAAGAAGATTTCATTACATTTTCCATGAAAAGGCAGATGCTCCGCATTTATGCTCCTGCATTTATGTTCTCAAATTTATCTATGTTATCTATTATATAAACGTGATTGTGCACCATATATATACGGAAAGTATGTAGTTGCATATGTAAGAATATCTATGTGTTTTTGTGAAATGGTCCTGTGGATAGTTTATTTACAAAACAATGTGAAAACCAATTGTACTCAGTTTTATTTAAATACAAAATTTCATGATTACATACATCCGTCGTTGCGGATTATTAAAAGCACATATATTACACGTACATATTTGTGAACATATTTTCAGAATTCATGCAAGAATATGTGCACCAAGTCCGACATTTCCGTCTGAATGTACTCAGATTTGAGAATGACATTTGCAGTCATGTATGTGGACGAATAACCGTACAATCGACAGCTTAGCAAAAGGATGGCTAGGTGGATAGACAAAGACATAGGGGGTCATAGAGTCAGTTATGTATGTGGACGAATAACCGTACAATCGACAGCTTAGCAAAAGAATTGGTAGGTGGATAGACATAGACATAGGGGGCCATAGAGTCAGTTATGTATGTGGACGAATAACCGCACAATCGACAGCTTAGCAAAAGGATTGGTAGGTGGATAGACAGAGACATAGGGGGTCATAGAGTCAAACGGTCGAACAGAGGCACGCGTGAGCGATCAAACGACAGACAGACGGGCAGAAACACGGACAGACAGACGAACCGGCAAGGATCGTCGGCAGGGGAAAGCAAAAATCAAGATCAAAGAATAGACTCGAAATGACAGACAAATGGGCAAACACTAAAGTAGAATAGAGTTGATAGGCGGCCAAACGAACGTACTAATGGATAGGTGGATATATGTATTTAGAAGGGTGCATATACAAACGCACTGAAAGAAGAACTAAGCCGATCTATGAGTATGGGTTTAAACCAAAGCACGTCGGTCAAGAATGGGCGTAGATGCCTGTAGGTAAACGTTACTGTAAATGTTGCAAACGCAATGAAGGCATTGGAAATAACATTGATATTGACATAGAAAGAGCTACAAATACTATAAGCATTTATGGTATTTTATTTTTCAAAATTTGATATATGTACGCATCGAACAAAGAAGAGAACGAAACTGAAATGAATGCATAAAAATTTTCTAAAGCTGAAATATTTCAAATTATGTGCGAATCTAGTGCGCACAATAAATATCTAAACAATGCACAGTTGTTAGCGTCGAAAATTTTGAAAATTGTGGATATAAATATGATGACAAGTTTTTCCCTGTTGCATGTCCCTGCATCAATTTATATTCTACCAGAAATTATTATACAATATGCAGTACCTACGTACCGATCGAAATTTAATAAACGTATATGAGGCATATTTGTATTTCACTACATTTCTTAATTGTCTCTGTTTCTATTTTTTTATTTTACTGCAATTTGCTTACTGATTATAATAGTTTTTGTACGCCTAGAAAATAAGAATCAATGATTTACTGGCTAATAATTACGCTACGCTCAATGACAAAAGTGAAACATTTATTTTTGACCTTTTTTTTTTTTTTGTTTTTTTTTTGTTTAAACTCTTATGAAATTTTTCTATTTTCATTAATTTTGCTTTTTAATTATACTACTTTTCAATTTTTTTTAGCGTAAAGCGTATCATACGCATGCATTCAATTTAGCCGGAAGTTTGTTAGAATTCATTGGTCAACGGAAATAACAATAACCCAATAGCATTATGTGTTAAGCTTCTAATACTATTGTTGTTGCAACAATTTTGCACCATGTCGAGCTAAATAAAACTAACAGCTAGCTGTCGTATTAGAAAACATTGAGGTTTACACCCAGAGATCCAAGCTCATACATCCAACGCTAAGCACCTAACCGCAAAAACGAACGCTAACATTGAGTTAACGGTGTATGGAGAGTTAAGTTGCAACTAATTGGCCCCTAAATACATATAAGCATATGTATGTGGATAGGAATGACCGCGTCTGTGTGATGATACCTGTGTAGTATTATTTCCGTTTACTGTTGTGCGTATAATGAAACGCATTGATTTACATGAGAAACCAATAATCAGTTAACAATAAATCAAATGACTTAAATTGAAAATTGTTAATTATAAAACTTTTTCAATCGAGGTCATTCACCGAACAACACGAAAACGAAAATGACAAGCGTTTTTCCCATTCCCTCCATCTCTAAATGAATATTCACAGCAAGTTAAAATATAAACAATTAACAATTTATGTATGTATGCGTCGCTTGAGTAGCATTTCGTAAAATTCTCACCCATACATCATCAACTACTTCGCTATTTATGCCATTTGGGGATAATTCTTTTTCCTTACAAAAATTAAGATGGGAGTCTACTCTACTTTTAAGTATGATTTTTTTTTATATATCAAAATATCTAGTACATGCTATTAACACTATACGCACATACTCGGTACTAACTGTTGTAATGAAAAGAGAGAGATTAATGCTTCTTCTTTTGCTGATACCCTATCTGGCATATCGAAAGTTTCCATTTTAGATCCCTTACTGTTGAATCTAATCGCGAATCGCGATTTGTCCGACTAGGTAAGCGATGACTATAAGTTTTTTGCCTATGCAGCTGGTATTTTCCTGTAGCTATACCTGTGATCATAATGACATCCGTGTATTCCAAACTGAGATTAACTAAATCCCTAACACGTATTAATCATCGGGCGGTGGAGAATATACTTTATATCAATACAAGTGGGACTAGAGCTATACTTTTTATCTCTCGACAGGCTGGTTCCTCTAACTTGAGTATTGGATTAAAAGAGAAGCCTATTGATTGAGTGGAAGTTATATCATGTCTGGGAGTAGTTTTGGATCACAAACTGAACTTTAATGTGCACTTGGGCAGTGTGTATGCGAAAATGTGTCTTACGCTACGGAATCTGAATCTACGTCTGATAGTTTAAGTTCAATATACTTTGCTCTTCTTATAATGCAGACTAACTGTAATTGTATTGAAGTGTCCTTAGGTTACCCGTCGTATAATTTGGAAAGACTTAGGCTGCTTGTCAAATGCAAATAGAGACCACGTTTTTTCTTTCGATCATGTTTTTTTTAAATTTTCTTTCTATGACTATTAAAAATTTAGGTTGTTAACCTGTTAAATTTTTTCAAAAGATCTCTATTAAATCGTTCAATCACAAGCGTCCAATCCCGTGTTTGAACGACTACAATTTTTTAGGTCAAGAAAGAACATTTTTACATTAGTACCGTAGATATCTGACCTTTTTCCTGAACGTTAGTTTATTATCCTTTACACTGCCCTTCACTTTAAGATCCTTTGATGGCTCCTTAAATAAGTTTAAGAGAACATTTGTGTCATTCTTAAACACCTAACTTCATCTGCAGAGATGATGTTAATGATAAAGTAAGGCGTTTATTTCAATAATCTTTAGTTCTTTTTGTGCACATGATATTTGCCAATGTAAGTAACTATGTGTTGTGGCTGCTTGCATGTGTTTTGATCATTTTTTCAATTCTTGCAACATGTGGCTGAGGGTTGTCATGCATAAGGACGGCTTTGCGTCTGTTAAGCCCTATTGCTGCTCTTTTCACCAACGGTACGACGGTAGATACCTTCACTAACAGTTTCATTCAGTTCAGCAAGTCGTAATACGCTACTCCTTGCTAATCCACACCATATGTGCAGCAAAACTTTATGGCCATGAATATTTCACTTTGGTGTCGACGTGGATGTCTGGACCAATCCATAACTTCTTGCGCTTGTCGTAGCGTCTGGAATTGTCATAGTAGATCCAGTTTTCACCGCCAGTTACAGTGCGTCACAGAGAACTCTTCTTTTTTTGTTTGACAAGTAATGAAACCGCAATGGTGAAACGGTTCCCTTTTTCCTCCTTTTTGATCTTTCCCATCGTATGTAAACATCTAGAAACAATTAATTTATCGACTGGTGAAGGTTTTTTGAAAATGTGAACCGGGCTTTTGTCCAATAAGTATTGCAATTCATTGTCTTTTTTTATCCTCCGGGCCGTTCTTGATATCAAAATCACCACTTTTAAATCGTCGAAACCCAAAACCGATGATTAAAATATGATTGAGCAGCATCACCATAAATTTCTAAAAGTGTTTGACGGGCTTAGGCAGCAGGTTTTTTTAAATCAAACAGCAAAAGTAATGCTTACTGAAACTGTTACTGAAACTGCTATTCCATGCAAAGAAAGGTCAAAATCATCGAATTTAATAATAAATTAAAAAAAAAAAAAAAATTCGTTAGAGGTAGCGGCCTTACTGACATTATTTTTGTCATTTTCAAAACAACGGCAAAACCCAACTTGCATGCACTCGCTACAAGCTTCTCTTTGGTGGAAGAAAAAGTACTCGTCCGAACTTGTATATTGGATTCGATATTAATTTGTAATTTTATTTTTAGCTTAGTTTAACTTATTAATTAATAATAATAATAATTATTAATGACAATTCAACTGTGCAATAATAATTATTACCATAATTAATAATTGACGTGCCAGTAAGACTATAGAGTCACTTTCGGCACAGCCACGAACAGCAGTCAAGGTAAAGATATTTTTATTTTTATTTTTTTTATTTTATTTACCTACTTATACATAAAATTCAACTAAACAAAATTAGCAGTCGCATTCAAGTAAAACTTAAAAAGAAAATCTTATACTAATTGTTTTAAAACCTAGTATACAATATGAAGAAGATATGAAAAAAGAAGAGTAGCAAAAACAAAAACAAAGCAACTTAAAAATAATAATTCATGTATAAATAAATAAAAAGGAAAAAAAGAAAAGTTGAAAAAAAAGCATGTACGCAGCTAGCACAGAAGCACACCCGCAACAAGACCAGATCCAGGTTGCAAGTGAACACCCCAACCAATGCAAGTATGCATAAACTTGGCAACCGACACGTTAAACAACACCATATAATTTTCAAAAATTAAAAATACAATAAAAAAAAATTACATATTACGAATGCATGTTAGTTTAAGTACGACAAAATTAAATCGCGCCTATTAAGCAAAGTTGCTTTAATAGACTTTAAAGAGTCCGATAATGAGAATATATGATAGACAGCATTTAGGTTTTCGCAAACAACTCTGAGCGGGTTAAACAGCTCATAATTGCATTTACATTAAGCTAAGCTTAATCAAGATAAAACGCCTAGGGAAGCGGTTAGGGACATTAATGCTTAACTCACCAAGTAATGCAAGCGAGTCACTTATTATGGCGAGTACCATTACTTACTTACTAAGGAGCTTAGTAAACTGAAACATGATTAAAAGTTTTTTGGAGAAAGATTATAACCAATCTATCCGGAAACCAAATTTTTATTCACTACTGACCACAACATATTTAAGACCATTAATTTGATATAATTCGCATCATATTTTTCGGATAAGCTATTTCCAAATAATTGAGTCAGAAGAGGGTTAAACTACGTAAAACAACGAAGAGTTAGCACAGAGTGTAGTTCAACCAGTTCGTACTGACTGAATTTCGGTGAATGACCTGTTCATCAGGAATTCTCTTATACTTGCAAATATATCGAAATACGCAAATACATAGCAAATAATTTAAATATCAGCTGGAAGTATGCCGCACACATCCAAGGAAATGCCGTGGAAAACCAGACTGAACATTCATTTGCCATCAACAAGCAATATTTAGTCAAAAGACGAAATTCTTTATTATAAATTCTTGAAGTTCGGAGTATAAAATATTTTACATATTTGTGCACATATTTAATTTTAAGCCATTCCGGAATACAAGATAAATATTTCAGCATTTAAGCTTAAGATATACTTGTTCACATGCTCACAAACATCGACGCACATTTATAAGCATAAGCATATATGTATATAAAATTAATGATGCAATAATAGAAAATGATATTTCGCAAATTGATTAGTTTGTCACCATTAGCCTCTCTTGACACAGTAAACAGACCATAAAATTTGTTCGAAAATGCTTCAGAAACATGAAAATTAAATTCGAACGTCAAAGCCAACCCATATAGTGTGCGTGCACATAACCATTTTAGATATTCTTGAAGAATAAAGGCGCATAGTGGCACTATATGGTGTACTCTTAATAAAATTTTCGACAGCATAGAATGACGTGTGTTGCCGACATGTATATATATATATATATATATATATATATATAAATATGCAACTGATGTATGCATATAATACCTAGACTGCGCTATCAGTTTGTACATATTTAGTTTACAAAAATTGACTTACTAAGCCATCTATGCGTATGGTACAAGCATAGCATACATGTCCATATAAAAGATCCAGTATAATGACCTACTTCGACAAACGCTTGTACAGGCTATTCGCTCAGAGTTTCGTTGCATAATGAACCGCACTTTTAACCTATAGTATATATATGCACTAACTCAACTGCACACAGATACACTGGCAAGATATAACATTTGTTTTGCAATTTTCAATGCTTCCGTTCATTGCACTGGTGTCGTGTCACTTTGTTGACATTTTGTGGCTATAGTATTCTCCATCGTCATAGTGTCGTCATTATTTCTGCTCACTATCAACATTATTATCTGCACAGATTCTACTTAATGAAGAATATACGCAACACACGGTTTGAAGTGCGTTTAAACGACAAGAGGTCGCTATATACCAAACTTTTAGAGAACACTTATCATTGTACTTAACGTAGTGTACCACAAACACGTCTTAAAGCACATATCGATTTCACGGATAAGGGCTAAGAGTAAATAAAATGTCTATTTAAAATTTATCATTATTTTAAACGCGGCAAGACATTAACAAGTTATCATGAAAAAGTACAAACGTTGATAAGCGAATGTCTTATATCTCTCTCTCTCTCTCTCTCTCTTTGTAGAATCGCAACATTATCAGCATCAACAGCAAAATAAAAATCAACCCAATGGTGGCGTTTTAACTGGTTTGGGTACAGCATCTCATCATATAAGAGCGCCACGACCACCGGTTAGAAATGCTTCCTCCACATCAACGGGCTGTGGTTCGGGTGGTGGCGGTGGAGGCATTAATAGTGGCGTTAGCAATTTAATTGATCAAACGCCTTCAAATGGTAGCAGTAGCAGTGGTGTCAGTAGCACACCATCTTCGAAAGGTCACTCGCATCAGCATCTCGGCCATATGCATACACATGCTGGCACTACTATCGACAACATTGGTTTAACAACATCGGCGACAGCAGCAACATCATCTGCGACGACCGGTGGCATACATCTTCTGCAACAACAGGTGCCTCAAGCGGCCATTGATGAAATGCGCGTCTGATAGGTATCGGTGTTCGAACTAGATTTATAGTCGCCCAGGTGAGTACGAGAAGAAGGTGCTTGCGTTAAAAAAAAAAATTAAATTCCCAAAAAAATGTTACTCCTTCGAATGCAACAATTTTTCCGCGAAGAGTTATTATACTAATTTTCCAAAAATTTTCAATAGTCGCAGGAGTGGCATAATATACACGTTTTGTACGTCTTCTAAAAAGAATTACTGATGATAATATTTGAACAGCTTTTCTTTAACCGTTCAACGTATGTTGTTGCCAATTGTCTACATTCCAGTTCCGCGTGATTTTAAAATTAATTTAATAAAAAAATGTAAAAAAAAAAATTTTAAATAAAATACAATTGGCAACAATATGCATGTAGCTACATAAAGAGACATGAGGTTTTAAACATACGATGCAGATCAAGATCGCTATGCATTCAAGTATTAAATATTCAGCAGGGTATATAAGAGTTTTTTTGATAAATGATCCTTAAAAATCTTCGAGCGACATGCACGCAAGTCTGGGATACTTTTCTATTAAACATTTTTTCAAAAATTTCAAAAGTAAATTAAAAACAAAATGGTCGTACAAATATACTCCTGCAGAGCTGGAGCTAGCAAAGATGAGATTATACAAGACCGAGCTAAATCTCTCGTAATAAGACAGAGTAACTTTTAGGACCGCCAATAATAATTAGTCACAAAAACCCAGACGCTCCCATAAAAAAAAAAAACCGTTCAAGTTACAGGGGAAGGATTGCAGCCTTCAAAGTTTCGTCAAAACGGATCTAAAACCAAATTAGCTGGCCAAGGTATGTGCGGCCGCCCTATTAGAACGGCCACTCTTTCACCTCGTGAAGTCACCATTTACCCAATCATCTGCTCGGCATCTCTGCTTCTTTAACAAGACAACAACGCATATTTCTCGGAGGAGCCTCTATGAAGCTGGATTACTTCATCCAACCAATTGTTCCATGCTATTGGAAAGCGTGCTGCTTTAGAACAACATATTCTGCATTAATTTTTTTGTTATATTCAAATGATTTTTTCTATTAAAATGCTTTCTCTTATTATTAATTAAAATAATAAGAAGGAAACGTCGTCCCGTGTAGGTGTACATAAATAAGTACATATGTGAAAGTAATTTATTTTTTAAATCACATACATCCAATTAAAAATTAAAACTTCTACATAAAAAAAAAAGAATACAAACACCTCTATATAGAAAAAAGGAACTAAAACTGAGAATTAGATGCTTTTTCCCAATAAAAACTTGAAGAACACTTTAAAAACTCATAAATTGCGAGCATTTGCAGACTTAACCTGAGCCAAGCATACATGCGAGAGCAAATTGGTAAATGCACACATCAACTTACAGCAACACCAGGAGACAGACAGACATGCTTATAATAAAATGGAAATGTATGCGTACATCCATTCAAACCTGGTCGCAAATGTTGTTAACAATTTATGGCAAGTAAAGGCCAAGGTAGATAGACTTAGATATCACCACCGATACATACATACCGGCATAGCTCTGCATGCATATACATGTGTATGTACATATTTTTATATAAATTTGTGCGCAAGCCTCCATGAGCCGGTGTATCTGTGAAGGTGCGTACAGGTGAATTTGTATGTGTTTCGGTATTTATGTGTTGTAATTTCACAAAATCATTTCTGACATTAATTAAGTGCTTGGAAAATTTGTTTTCCTCTACAGAAACACTTGAAACGGTACTTGGAACAACATCACTAGGTTTTGCTCGTTTTTCAACATGTTTTCCTTTTATTTCTTTTTTTTTTTCTTTTTTTTATTTTTTATTTATTTTTTATTTCTTTTGCACATTTATTTTCGTTCCTACATTCATTCTACGTTTTGTATGCCGAAACTTAACCCAACAGTTTACTCTAAATTTAGTTTGAAGAAGTGCATGAGGTGAAGTTCCATGTCATTCATGTAAAGTGCCATATTTTAGAGGCCAAACCATAAGTACAGCATAAACACAAAACAACACAATTCGGCACAACTGCAAGACAGCCAGTAAGCAAGCCAGCAACCTGGCAGGCGAACAAATACTAACCCAACTGTACGTACGTACGTACACTCAAATCCTCAACACATGCAACATTGCAGTGTGTAATAGTAAAAGTAATGCACGTATATGTATATATATATATGTATATATATGTATGTATAAGTGTGTGTGTTGCATATTTATGCCTCCTCCGCTTAATGTATTTAGCAACACAAGCCTAACCACTGAAAATGTAGTTTAGGTTTTGTTTTGTACGTCTTATCTCTTGCTATGTTTGCCGTTGTTTCCATTTTTGTTGTTGTTACTTTCAATTTCTTTTCTTTTATTTTTTTGGTTTTTTCTTTCCGCTTATTTATTTGCAAGCATTAATCAAAAAAGGAAAAGACAAACTGTTTCCGTTATTGTTTTAGATTTTAATCTTTTCATTGTGTGTTCTTTTTATGTCATTTAATAATTTTAACATTTCAACTTAAACACAACAAAAAAACAAAAAAAAAACGCATAGTTATTTAAATGCGGTAAAGGATTTTTTAAACGAGCGAAAGTGATGACTATATCTAAAGCCTGTAAGCCATAATCCCATCTTACCAATTAAGGCCATATTTGCTTGCTTAGTACTCTTATAGTCTTAGATTAAATTAATAAAGAAACCGATTAAAAGATTTCGCTATTAATTGTTACAAAAGGCCCGCCAAAGTAATGGTATTCCAAATAAAATACGGCTTTGCGCAATTCTTTTAATACCCACTACTACTACATCTGTTCAAAATGTTCTAAAATATCGAAATAAATCTATTCGCCTGTATAATGCGGATTATATATATATATTATATATTGTAACGGGAATAAGGTTTGGCGGGTAATACTTTGCTTGGGAGGATTCCCTATGAATCCTGCCAGGTACGTATGCTAGCGAGATGTATTCATCTGCCTGCGCTGCTCGGCTTCATAAGCGCCAAGTCTGTCCGTCTCTTAATTTGCCAATAAGTCTCGGCAAGAGACGATCCCGATAATTTGGGCGGATTGAACGCCCTATGTTCTACTAATTCAGCGAGTTAAACGCTTGTTGTTGCATTGTAAGATAACAATTAAAATTCTTTCTCGAAATATGCACTATTTATACTTAATTCTAAAGGTGAAATTATGCTAAGCTAATCACTAATTAATTGGGGCGCCTTGCATTTCGTACTGCAATACTCAGCCAGTCGAAGTGCGACACAATTTTTGTTTTTCTTTTTGCTAAAGAATTATGCAAATTCAGCATAATTCTGTCTGCACTTCAAAGTGGATGCATACACCGATATGCGATCACACTACACTATAAAACTATAGGGCCTTTTCACAAGGAATATTATTTAAATGTTGCGCAATTTTTTTAGTTCCCAACATGCAACTGCCATTGTGTCAGACACATTCAAAGAAAAAAGAATTAATTAATATCACTGTAACAGCTTAAAAGAAGTAAGCATTTTTAGTCGGGCAAAGACAGCTATTAGATACCCTAAACCGACTTCGCCTAAAGCAATTATTCACTCGCTTTGGTAATAATTCATCAAAAGATATTATCATCCCAACACATATTTTTCATGAGAGCCCACATATTGGAGGAATCCATCCTTACGATGATATCCAAAAAAGTAGACCTACGTGGTCCAAATTCGGTAAGATTGATTTCTATGTCGACTTACTGCTAGGAACTAATTTTTACCATGAAATTTAAAAAAGTGTAGCTTTTCATTATGTAAAGATTCAGATTTCTTAGCAACGGCCGTATGAGAAAGGGTGCAAAAAATTGTCCCAGCCGAACCTAATTTTTCATATCTACTTAGAATATTACAGATCGAGTTTAGTCAAGAAATTTTGAAAATTTGCAATTTTCCCATATAAGGACTTTTCAAAATAGGGCGTTATATGAGAAGGCATTGAAAAACTGTACCGAAGCAATACATTTTCAATAGCATTCGTCCTTGCGTCAAAGGTCGCCAGTGCAACAAATTTCATCACAATATCTATAAAATTTCCGCATTTAGCTTGAACTCAATTTTACATGGGCAGGCATCAGACGGACAACCAGACCGACTTAGACCGCTTAGATCGATATATGAAAGGTGGGTCTATCCTAAGCCTTTCTGCGTGTTACACACCTCCGCACAAATTAACACACCCTGTACTACAAGTGTTGGAGGATAAATAAAGTTATTTAAAGTTTTGTGTGAAGTTTTGCAAACGCAACACAAATTGAAAATTTATCTGTCAAAGATTGTTACTATTAATCTCCTATCCCAGCTCCATAAAACTATGCTTCTCGTTTCCTCATTTTCTTTCCCCAAAGCTTTTACGTGAGAGCGCGCCTCTTTTGTTGCATTTTTCGAAGACAGGGCGACGTGCTTGACTCGTTTACTTCTTAGCATCGCCGTCGGGGCGAAAATTATATTATTTGACGTCAATATTCATTCTCAAAATTTTCATGACTCCTAGGAAATCAGACAGACAGCTTGTCTTTATTGACATTGCACACAGCAATAGCAATCTGAACATTCAAGTTATCTTCTTTTTTAAAGATACTCTACACTAGCGTACAATATTTTTGTTTGAAAATGTGCAGCGTATGCGTGGCTAATGCATTTGCTTCATAAAGCGTAATATTTAGGAGAATAAGAATTTTTCATTTGCTTATGCCCGCAAAAAAACAATAGCAAGAGAAAAAAAAAAATCAATACACTCTCATAATTAGGATACATAAACGTGTGAACGTTCTATAGAGTTGTTTTCATCCATAAATTATATAACCACGATTGAAATGTATGTATGTATGATTGGGTCTGTTTTGAAATAGTTGAAAGAGCTGACAAGAATATTGTGACAGGGTTGTGCTTCTCTAAATCAAAAAACTTTTTTGTTTTGACATTTAAAAAAAAAAGGTACGTTTGAAATTGTGCTCAACAGAGGTGTCCAAACCTTTTTCTCGTGCTAAGCCTTTCAGCTTTGCCCACATAGTTACGCCTTAGTCGTTAGTGGAGCTTAATAGTTAGTGGAACCCAATAGTTAGCGGAGCCCAATAGTTAGCGGGGCTCAATAGTTAACGAGCCCGAAATTAACGTTAAATGCGGGCACTTTCCCGGAACAACAGAAGATTCAGACATTAATACAATAATTCAGCGGTTATTGTTTATTGTTATATCGTTAGAATAACAAACGTAACTACTAAACAACAAACTAATCGTCCTAAACTTAATAGAGCATCTACGGAATCTATGCGAAGTATCTGTGATAACTCTGTATTAACGTGTGTTCATTCAAGACTTCTCAATATCAACTCTACGAATCACTTTTTTCTTCTAAGCCCTAATGACAATAATATTACCAACAATGAAGTAAAATGCAGTAACAAACTGCCCTAAATTAGTATACCTTGTGTGATGATATAAAACGGATGATATAAAACGGATGATAGGAAATTTATCAACTGCGTATAACCACTCCGATATATTTTACGTGGGAAACTCCAGATTCACGCCAAGCGTCAATTAATATATCTCGGAAATCAAAGATTGGTGCCGGGCTCCAATTGTACCGTTGTCCGTAGGCCTCTTGTCCCCTTGCCTCAAATGCAGTTCCTGTGGCTTCCTTTCTCTTTCATGAAAGAACTCTTCACGCCAATCGTCGAGCGTTTCGTCTGCTGACATATGAATTTATTTCTATAACGATAAANCTAAGCCTTTCTGCGTGTTACACACCTCCGCACAAATTAACACACCCTGTACTACAAGTGTTGGAGGATAAATAAAGTTATTTAAAGTTTTGTGTGAAGTTTTGCAAACGCAACACAAATTGAAAATTTATCTGTCAAAGATTGTTACTATTAATCTCCTATCCCAGCTCCATAAAACTATGCTTCTCGTTTCCTCATTTTCTTTCCCCAAAGCTTTTACGTGAGAGCGCGCCTCTTTTGTTGCATTTTTCGAAGACAGGGCGACGTGCTTGACTCGTTTACTTCTTAGCATCGCCGTCGGGGCGAAAATTATATTATTTGACGTCAATATTCATTCTCAAAATTTTCATGACTCCTAGGAAATCAGACAGACAGCTTGTCTTTATTGACATTGCACACAGCAATAGCAATCTGAACATTCAAGTTATCTTCTTTTTTAAAGATACTCTACACTAGCGTACAATATTTTTGTTTGAAAATGTGCAGCGTATGCGTGGCTAATGCATTTGCTTCATAAAGCGTAATATTTAGGAGAATAAGAATTTTTCATTTGCTTATGCCCGCAAAAAAACAATAGCAAGAGAAAAAAAAAAATCAATACACTCTCATAATTAGGATACATAAACGTGTGAACGTTCTATAGAGTTGTTTTCATCCATAAATTATATAACCACGATTGAAATGTATGTATGTATGATTGGGTCTGTTTTGAAATAGTTGAAAGAGCTGACAAGAATATTGTGACAGGGTTGTGCTTCTCTAAATCAAAAAACTTTTTTGTTTTGACATTTAAAAAAAAAAGGTACGTTTGAAATTGTGCTCAACAGAGGTGTCCAAACCTTTTTCTCGTGCTAAGCCTTTCAGCTTTGCCCACATAGTTACGCCTTAGTCGTTAGTGGAGCTTAATAGTTAGTGGAACCCAATAGTTAGCGGAGCCCAATAGTTAGCGGGGCTCAATAGTTAACGAGCCCGAAATTAACGTTAAATGCGGGCACTTTCCCGGAACAACAGAAGATTCAGACATTAATACAATAATTCAGCGGTTATTGTTTATTGTTATATCGTTAGAATAACAAACGTAACTACTAAACAACAAACTAATCGTCCTAAACTTAATAGAGCATCTACGGAATCTATGCGAAGTATCTGTGATAACTCTGTATTAACGTGTGTTCATTCAAGACTTCTCAATATCAACTCTACGAATCACTTTTTTCTTCTAAGCCCTAATGACAATAATATTACCAACAATGAAGTAAAATGCAGTAACAAACTGCCCTAAATTAGTATACCTTGTGTGATGATATAAAACGGATGATATAAAACGGATGATAGGAAATTTATCAACTGCGTATAACCACTCCGATATATTTTACGTGGGAAACTCCAGATTCACGCCAAGCGTCAATTAATATATCTCGGAAATCAAAGATTGGTGCCGGGCTCCAATTGTACCGTTGTCCGTAGGCCTCTTGTCCCCTTGCCCCAAATGCAGTTCCTGTGGCTTCCTTTCTCTTTCATGAAAGAACTCTTCACGCCAATCGTCGAGCGTTTCGTCTGCTGACATATGAATTTATTTCTATAACGATAAACTAAAGAACAGGTGCATTATTTTGCCATTTTTTTGCTAAACTAATGCAAATTATGATAAGAAGAAAATTTTATTCTTTTTCTTTTCTTTTTACTATTTTTCGTGAGCCTTTAATTCACATACGGCTCTCTTTTTCGTGAGCCTTTAAATCACATACGTTTCTCAACTCGTTTTATCATCCTTTACGATTATTATTACGGGGGAAACATAATGTTTCGCTGTATATGGGCCCACATGGCGTGGTGCGAACGTCGCGGCGAGCAGATCAGCGGCCTTCCACAACGGGTGTTTATCTATCCTGGGCTTACATTTGCGTCGCCTCAAATTATAATGGCGGCGTTGTTCTTGGCTGCACTTCTCGAGATTTCTTCTTGCCGTAGTTATTGTTTTTTGCATGTCATTGACCCTATCTGTCATTGGTCTCCATCGATTTGCTCTATATAGTTTTCCTTCTTCGAATAAGATGATCGCCAATTTGAGCTTTCTGCCCTGAGTAAAAAAGATAAGCGAAAATCTACTGGCATCGGGTGCTGCAAAATTCGTTACTAGACAAATTTCCGGGATCGATTCACACCCCATTTGATATGATCCTTTTTACAATATTGCGCAATTATCGTTTTTACAATACGGTTTGTGCGCTCTGTAGGGTTCTCATGCGGTGAATAGGGTGCTTTTGGCCAATGTTCATTTTCAACACTTTTTAAAAACTGCTTGAAATGTTTGCTGGTATACTGGCTCCCATTGTCAGCTATGATACGTTTGGGGATACCGAAACTTCTTAAAACTCGCTCACTGAAAGGTCGGATGAGACCCTCAGGTGTTGTTCTCCGTATCGGTACCCATTAAGTCCATTTCGTAAACTAGTCAATAAACGCGAGCAATATCGTATTATCGGATCGTTTTCTAGGAAGCGGACATATAAAGTCGCAGCAAACCGTTTTTCAAGGTGGTGCCATCGTGGATTGCGTAACATCTCCCCTGCAGTCCTTTTTAATTCCAAAAAATTGCACTTCTGTACATACCGATTGATATCACCGTACATATTGGACCAATAATAGTGTTGAAATATCCCCTGGCCGTCTTTCGGATTTCTAAATGCCCTGCTGTCACATCATTATAATTTTCGTAAAGTACCCTCTGAAAAAATAGCTAGGTATGCACAACTTCCATGCTTCGTCTGCCTCACCGGTGACGGTCCATGGGAACATGTCGGTACAATCTTCCTTTTACCACCGCGTATTCTAGGTATCCGGACGGATTTTCTTGGATTTACTTTATCTTTTTCTCCATCCAAGTGCATCCAATTGCATCTCGTCACAGACAAGTCTTTGCGCTGGCTCCATATGGGCTACAAAATTCTTTACAAACTTATAGTACTCTACAGTAAAATCGTATTGCTGCAATTCCAATACCTAGCGCGTTATTCTTCCTGACGGAACGACGGCATTTAGCAATTTTAACGACAGGTGATTCGTAATTACAATAAGCTTGTACCTTTCTAAGTACGGCTTCATTTTTCTTATCCAATACAAAATTGCTAAACAATCCTTCTCTGTTACGAAGTAATGTGTTTCGGCTAAATTTAAGAAGCGGTTCGCCTACTCTTGGCTCTTTCAGCTCGATTTATCTTTTGGGTCAGCACGGCTCCCAAACCACTGTCGCCTACATCTGTCTGCCGGAAAAACCTCAAATCTGGACAAGTTAGTACTGGTGATTTCGTTGATCAATATTTTATTAATTCCAACACTATTTGCTGTTTCTCGGACCACCTTCAATACTTTCGCTTAAAGATTTAATGGCTCGGCAGTAGCAACAAACTCCGGCACACAGCTGCAATACCAAAACGATGAAACATTCCCAGGAATCTTCTTACTTCTCTTACTTAATTGCAGCAGTCCCTCTCCGAGTCCATGTGTACATCTTTGTCGGTCATAACGTGGTCCAAATAGCGCAATTTCTGCTTAAGAAATTCAAACTTTTCGACTTCGATTCGCAGATTTGCTTGTCAAAATCTGCCTAACACTTGCTTTAAATTAACTAAATGTTCATCCAACGTTCTCTCGATGACTACAATATTGTCAAAGTAAGCGAACTTAAACGACTTCATCGCAAGCCTAATTATATAGTACAAAGCTCGCTGACATGTAGCAGGGACAGAGTGCAGCCCAAACGGCATGACTTCCCATTGGTATAATCCTCTGTCGCACAAAGTAAATGCGGCAAAATTGTTTGCTTGTTTCGTCTAACGGAATTTACCAGAATTCGTCGCGGCGATCTAGCCTACTTACATATTGTGCCTCTTGTAGGTGATCCAAAAAAAAAATATCCAGTGGATATTCATGCCAAACGGACTTATAATTTAGTCGCCGGAAGTCCATGCTTAACCTCCACACCCCATTTTTCTTTTTTTTAAGACAATCGGCGAACTATACGGGCTTACAGACGACACCATATATCCTTGTGCCAGCAGCTTATTTTCTTTGGCATCTATTACCGCATGGATAGCCGGGTTTCTTGCATAGCGGCATAACGGCATAAGCAGTCGCTCGTCTTTTAAAACTATTTTATACCAAATTATATTCGTTGGTCCCTTCGTACCGGTGAATCTTTCCAACTCCCGTCGTGAAAATTCTTCAAAACGTTGGTGATCGTCATGGTCGTGGCCTGTAATATACTTCTTGGATTCAAACTGTGTTTCATTATTCAGTTCCCCTTTCAGGTCTCTCGATTTTCGTTTAATAGGACAGTCGCTGCTAATAGTCATCATATGCGGCGAACTATTAGAGACGTTGGACTTTTCATGTCCATTCTTGTCAACTATTAATCTACTTATAGGCCTACTTTTCTCATTCATATGTTCTAGCCCGGTCGGAAATTCATTGATCTCCTCTCGCTAACTACTCGGTATCGACTTTCTAGTATAGTAACCCGTACTGTCTTTCTGAGGCTTTGCTCTGTAGGTAGCTGTTTCGTCACCGCAGGTTCTCGTGGTCGCATATGTTTGCAATAGATTATATTCAAGAATTACTTGTTCGATTGCTTGTAGCATTACGATTAATTTGAGTTCTAAAGCTACAGAGCTGAATTGGACATAAACTGTACTAAACCTGTACTAAATCACACTTTACTATGAACAAATGATAACGCGTCACACACTTTCCTTTTCGATTTTTTTCGAAAAAATTTATTTTTTTTCCTTGAAGATTCCTGTGTTTTACTTTTATGTATTATTAACACTAGGCGCCACTCTTATTAAGAATTCAAAGTACTTGCGTTGCTCCCTTTCCTATTACTACGTATTGTTGAAAGTGTAGTTTTACTTTAGTCTTCAAGATTTGGGGGAAAGATCCTTTTCTTGCGGGCCGGATTACTTCCCAATCCCGACTTCTTTACTATCTCTGATTTCCTTTTGAACGCAGTAATTACTTTTATCGTTTTTCTTTTTCTTTTTGTTTAATATATAAATTAATGGAAAACGTTTTGTTATTTTGGTGAGTTTCTTAGAACTAATCATGTCCTTACATTCTAACGTAAACACTGGTTCATCCAAAATGATATTTAACACTGTCTTAAAAGTGCTGAGTCTCTGAATTTGTTAGGCCAACAATTCAGGCATTGACGTTTGTATTATGCTGTAGCACCGATTAACAGTCAGCGTTTTGTTGTACAGTGTTCACTTATAAAAAAAAGCACACACCACTAAGTTTAATTTTTTCCCCTTTTTTAACGTCTTAAGACCACGATCGTCACAGCAACAATAATTTCTTTGCTTCCTTTTTCTGCTTCTATAACTCCCAACGCTTTCAATTGCGTGTGCCACGCAGATATTATGTTAGATACAATTGCTTGCATTGTTGGTGTTGGTCACTATTTAGGCACTTTATTATTGCTTTCTTGCTTTTTCTTGATTTCATTATCTTTTCTTCATTAGGAGGAAACAACTCTGAGCGGGTTAAATAGCTCATAATTATATTTACACTGACTAAGCTTAACCAAGATAAAGTGCCTAGAGAAGCGGTTAGGGACATTAATCCCTAACTCGCCATGTAATAAAGGCGAGTCATTTATTATGGCGAGTACCATTTATTACTTTGATTAAGAAGGGAACGCCAAGAACAAATCTACGTTTCTCAAGAGACGGTAACGACAGCAGAAGTAACCTATTTTCATAGGGGGGAAGAAAGGCAATATGGTCCCAACCCAAATTCCTAAGGACAAACAGCAAGAATTGCTTTTGAACAGGTTCAACTGAACTTACATAGCACCTATATGAAGGAGACCACTACAGACAACAGAGACATACTCGAGTATAGGTCTAACCAAACAGATGTACAGCCTTTTTGAAATGTAAGGATCATCAAGCTCCTTGGAGCACCTTTTTATGAAACCAAGCGCGGACCTAGCTTTGCTTAACGAGAGCTCAATATGCACGTTGAAGCGTAACCTATGGTCAAATAGAACGCCTAAATCTGTAATCGAATCGACGTCCACTGTTTATTATAAATCGAGAGAGCTTTACACTTCTCCTACTCCGAGAAATTTATAAAAGAAAGCACTACGAGAAATCTATAACATACCTCCTTAAGCACATTGGCGTAAATTTCCGTTTGACAATGAGTGGACTCCTTAGGCTTTGCTGTACCCCTGACTAGACTGTTCGTCCTACTGTCAAATGTCACAGTTCCCCTAGACTGGTCCTCCTATTCCTTCCCATTCCTTTCCAAAATGGCTCCTCACGCATTCAAGCATAACAGGGATCTATCCTGATTACCCAACTTACAACCTTTCGACATGGCGGCTATCAACAGAGAGATCTTCGTCATTTTCTCCAGACCTATCTGTCATGATCGGCGTTACCCATCAACTCCTAATCATCATAACCCCACCGGTTTCTTGCGCAAATTGTGCAAATTGTTCCTACACTGTGGCAATTTCCCAAGAATTTATCTGTGCGTACATAGATAAAGCGCATATGTATTAGAAGAGTAAACATTTCTAAAGGTTATTCGAAATGATATTCACGTGTATACTACACAAGACAATTCAATGGAAAGAAAGAAAATTTTATATAGACTTACGAAGATATTTTTCCTTAAAAGGGAAGAAAAAATTGCATTATACTAATCTTCACTTAAAATAGCGTATGTTCATACACTTACATCTAATACATTTTATGCTATCTTAGGCGCCGCCCAAAGCGCCTTACCTATTTATTTTGAAAATATATTCCGATCTATGAAACTAACTTCCAAGAAAAAAATAGAGCGATATGTACTTCAAATATCAAACGTTTCCCCTTAACACTATTTCAATTTGGATTACTCTTTATTTCCGAATTGGCATGTGATCTTATTAAAAATCAGTTTTCTAACATCTAATTTTTGTTGTTAGTGTTTGCTACATTCCACTTCGAACTTGTGTCGCCATATTTGAAAAGCCTTGTCCCTAGAATTTTGTGAATGTCGCGTTCCTTGCGCTATAATTTTTGCGTTGTAAAGAATTTTTGAACGGATTTGCTAATATATTATAGAGCCGATCTTGGTCATAAACGTTAACCATTTTTCGCAGCGTGCTTTTGTCTAAGAAATACATCCCATAAAATATCTCTGGTCTTGTCATTATAGCTGCTGCGTTAAAGGCATTTCGAGAAGCATAGCGCATATTCATTTAATAACATAGAACCATAGCATTAAACTGGCATAGCTGGCTAATTTAAACTGGTATTTGCCTACGTTGCCGGAAAAGTTTCGGATCCGAACAAAGGGATAACATTTGTTGTTGTTGGGTAACAAAAAAGAGGTTTAGCGATTAATGCCCCCAGATGAAACTTGCATATATCCGAATAGACTCCAGATACACGCAAGAAATAACACGGACAGACGGGCACACAAGCTTAAAGAAACACTTTCTGAATCGATCGGCATAATAAAAGGTGGATCTATCTCAAGTTCTTCTGGGTGTTACATATATCCGCGCAAACTTAATGTGGAATAGGGTGTAAAAATAAATTTAATGAAAATATATTTAACTCTTCTCGTGGGTCGGAGATTTTTCAGGCAATCCTCAAGATACGCGCCATAGTAGGCGTAGATCCGTGACTAACACAAATCTTCTCCTAGACCTTATACAATATTGAGCAAAAAATTGGACCTGAAGGGATCACTTAAAAACAAGATTCATATGCACCCCATCCCACTACTGTTAATATGAAATTGAAAAACAAACGCAATTTCCGAGATAAATTAAAAGTTTGCCTAATAGTTAGTTAATTGTCAGCATGAAATGAGCGTTGACACCACAAACAACAACAGAGAATGTAAATAGTCTGACTAGACTTAGTGGACGAGCATAGTAAAAAGTGTGCATTAATGTTAGTTTAGTCAGATTTTTGGGAAAAACTATTTTAAGTGCGATTACGAAACTTGGAAAATCCTTTCACTAGCTTTGAATAACAGTAATTTTTCTTGTTGTTCTTTTTGTAGCGACTGAGCTCTTTAACACAACACACTGGTTGTGTGCAAAAGTAAAAGCACACCTGGGCTTAGCGGCAAACACACGTATCGACGAATGCAGACGAAAAACTCTCCTTTTTTTCTTATTGTATGATTTATTTTAATAGTATTCCAAGTATCTAGCAAAAGGGCCAACTCACTTGGTATCTTTGGGCAATGTTGCTCATAGCATGGTCGGTGGTTGTTACTGTTATTGTTGTCGTTAAATATGCAAACAATATTCAAATTTACACAAAAGTGCACTTTACGTATATTCACCTTTAACACTTGCAGGGTTACGTTGTTAGAATAATGCACACGGACGACGTATAACCAAGCGAAGTTTATATATATATATATATATATATATTTTTTTTGTATGATGGATTGTGTATATAATATATTATTCATTTCCCTCCGTTTTATTTTTATAGTTATTTGAAGTCGCTTTTTCGCTCTTCGCTAATTTTTTATTCCTTTTACTTTGCCTTTGCATTACTTCACGTGTTACAAGACCTATTATTGCAGTTGAGCAGCACATATACAATTAAATTCACATTTTCGCTTGACTCTGTGTGTTTGGCTAGTTGATTAATATTAATCTAGCGTTAATTGCTGCTTAAATACACTTAAATACAGACTCTGGAGAATAATGCTTGAAGTGCCTGTACGACTACATATATATATTTTTGCGAAACATCGTTATTTTACTAAGATTTTTACGATGTAAAATTTTTAGTTTTCTTACAATGAAAGCAAATTTTTTCTATATACATCAATACATTTGTGTATATATTATATATAGAGACAACGCGAATTGGTTGTACCTAGTAGTTTATAAAGAAAAAAAAAAATATTTAAGAGGGCCATGAATTTCATTACTTTACCTTTTAACTTTTACTTTTTTATTGAAAGCTTCGACAGAATATCAATCAATTATCAATAGTGCAAGAAATACTTTTTCTCTTAAGTTATTCCTCAATAAATTAATATAAATAAACGTGGCTTCGGTAACATCGCAAGAGCTCCACATTTCGTGGCTCAAACTGAAAATTAATGAAAATGAACGATTGTATAAGAAGAAAACAAAGCAAGAATATTATATTTTATACCCTACTACCGTGATCATAAAAAATGGAGAAGAACTACACTTTCATACTACATGACATTGGATGAGCGCGGTTGATTTTTTCTATTGTTAGAGCAAAGGTGGAAATTCGCATGGTGTTGTATATGTTGTACTTCATGAGTAACAAGCAAAAAACACTTAGCACAAATGTGTTCACATAGACGAGTGGGCATAGTGGGCGTGTTCTTTCAAAAGTTTGAGTCATTTTCAAATTTTCTGTAAGTTTTTAAGCGATATCTTCATTTTTGCGAACGACAGGATGTTCAAACGGACAGATGGATGAATGGACGGACATCTTTGAAGCTTTCTTCCGAGCATTGCAAATCTTTTGCAATGCAAAGCAACCTTCGATGATGGGTACAATAAGAGAAAACGAGGAAAAATGAATCAAAAATAAATGCGTTAAAAATGATGAATGAATTAATCAGGCGTTTACCAAAGTAGTCAATGATTTATACAATCTACAGTTAAAATTTTTGGAAAAACATACTGACGGCGAAATTAAAAATTAACAAATGGAATTTTAAATGTACGCTGCACAGAAGAAATCCTATTGAAGCTTTGAGTGATAGACAGATTGAAATAGATGGAAAAGAAAAATTCCTGAATGAAATTAATAATGGGAAAGAATTGTTGAAGCTCCTACTAGTAAATATTACAAAACTTTAGAAACATTTGAAGTGAACACTTTCATATTAGGTTGGGGAAAAAGAAATCCATTATTTCTTCTTCTTCTTTTGCTGCTTTTTGAATCCAGCTTTGTGTAAAT
>KK502685.1:143799-154009 GCA_000688735.1 Glossina austeni
TTCATTCGTAGTGAAAGAAATATTAATGATTGTACATCGCGTACAATAACCTTTATAAAGGAAATCAGAATAAAACGACCCTCTTCCTATTGTTACGGAAATCCCAAATCCAGTTTATTCCATTTAATTGATTTTCCCGGAAACTAAACTTCCGAGGGAAGGAAAAACCGTGGCGCGTCATGCAGCTGCCGGCCGACGAAAAAGATTAGTGGAAAGCAGATTAACGGATTAAAAATGAAGCCATGAACTCAGGTAATGGTAATATACTTGTAAAAATGTACATAAACGGAATACTTACGGAAGGCAAAGTCAATCGGAAAAAAACATTTGAGTCGAAAAGCAAGTTTAGGTTAAGAATGATGTCAAACTGAGTAAACTGTAAATACTCCTACCCTTAAACAAATTGATTGTAAATAAAAGAATCTTGAAGTGAAGCGTGTTTCTCTTAAAAAAAGAAAAACCACGATCTTGTGGGTACGAACCGTAACAAGAGAAGAGAAATTTCGCAATAATATGTTCATCATATGCTAAGAAATAGCAAGAAGAAAACGGAATGCCGTTCCATTCTGGCTTAAGTAACCAACATAATTAAATGAGTTGAAGGAAACTTAACTCAATAGCATGCATAGAGAAATTCGGACTCCAAAAAAAAAAACAATTTAATATTATGCCAAGCCAACATGTTAAAACACCTTAAAGGTCCTCTAAAAATGTATGAGGATTTCCATGGAACTGACAACTTGTTGAACAGCTAACCGTAAACGAAAACGTAATAAATGCAGAAACAAATACCGTATTGCTAAAGATCGCAAATCAGTCAGTGCTCATTTGTTCCCCTTGTAAAGGGAAGTGTCCCTCTAAATATAATTTTAACTCCAGAGACCGTGTCTCCTGAATAGCAAAATATTATTAGAGAGAATTATAAGAGAGATTAGGCCAAATAAATGTAATCGTTTCAATTAGCGACCATGACATTTCGCTAATATAATTAGATATTTCTCGAAGAAGTCTCGAAACCATTACCTCAATACCGAATTAAAGTTTATTGACAAACCAAGAAGCAAGAAACAGGTACCGAGCAATGAACTTGAAACCTAAAGGCAAATTCTACAATTCTACAGAAGGTGACCTAGAGAAGATACCACGAGGACCTAAGAGGTCTTTCAAGAGGGAATGTAAAAGAAATACACAAAACAAAGGACATTAAAAGTTATCTGTCAAAGAAAAATTGAAATGAAAAATGAAATGATATTGGGCAACACAGCGAACAGTAACTCTATTTAGGTCAGTGGTTGCGCGAGGCTGGCTTGTCAAGGGCCGCAACGGTAAGCAAAAGGAATTATATGAATTCTAAAAAGGGGCAGCGGGAATTTTTTACAGAAACTACACCAGTGCATCAGTGGATTCTCGCAGTGATTTCTACTACCCCTTCTCCTTACCCACTGCCTGTTCAGCTGGCGAAATCTTTGGAGTACCATCTTCACATAGCTGTTCACGGTCTGATTTTATCATCTTTATCATTTTCCCTTTCATTTCATCTGGAAAGAGGACGACTAAGATTTTTACTGCCTCTTATCTTATCAATATCAATATCCAGGAAGATGTTCTGATGGTCATTGTTTAAGTGGTCCTCTCTTAATATCCATCTCCGTTTTGATACTACGCTACTTCACAATCTTACACCTACCTGCCCGAAGGCTGTTTTATGATCGTCACTTTTAAAACAGCAAATGCGTCTAACAGGTTGCGATCTCTTTACTAGGTAGCTCTGCCGCCCTATTCAGCTGTCCACGCATAGACATATCTTACAATAACGAGTTGGGGCCTTTGGCGATCATACGCAAGTCAGTCTTTTTCACATAAACGTGTGAATAGCGTGAAAACTGTAGAAGCATATCCCTTCCAATTTAGCTTTTATATAGTCACCACCCTCCTCGAACGCTTCTTGAAAGCATTTGTGCTACATGCCCACTTCGCCATGTTCCTATTATAACGAGTTTTCTTAGGGCAGGGTAAGCTCAGGGCTCCACCAGGGCTCCTTCCAAGAAATTTGTAATAATAATAACTTGGACCTCCGGATTGGTGATTAATATTCGAATTTATTATTATTAGACAGTGATGTTTCTTTTCTTTTCTATATTCGAAATTTTCTTTGTTTAACAGCGATTTTTTTTTTTAAGGGGGTGGAGAAACCAGCGTGGGGATCCGACTCTCGTTTAACGCTTTTTTTGAACGATCGTTAATATATATATTTTCTACCGTCTTCCGTATCGCGAGATTTTCTCTGAAAACAAAAGAAATACGCCGCGGATGTTATAGCAGCCAACTTCGGCCTATAGGACCACTCGTCCGCACCCAACCGTTTCATTTCGCTGAAGTGTCTATCGGTTATTCAGGGATGACGACTGAGCTAAGCCAGCCACCCCCTATCAGTAAAGGTCAACTATTCTATCAGTGGTTCAGGAATGACGACTAAGCTTAGCCTGCCATCCCTGAGTCTTCTTAGTTATTCAGGGATGACGACTAAGCTAAGCCTGCCATCCACTATCCGTAAAGTCAAAAAACCCTATCGGTAACGTCACTAATTATATAGTCCGTCTTCATTTACCTCTGGCTGCTATAACACGACTGAAAGGATGAGTGGGTTGCGGCGCGCTCTTTTATAGTCGCGATCACCATCACTGTCCCGTTACATCGATGTTTTGTCTATAGTTACGTTACAACCTTAATACCTACTTGCATGTGTGTTGTAACGATATTCTTATGCCATCTATTATTACTTATGCTAGCTGAGGTGGGATCAAACATGTTTGCTTACAACCAAGTTATCATCTCAGCTTTCCTTGTATAAGTATTCTAATGCTATCCTTGTGTATATTTTATTGTTATTGCTGGCTTAGGTACTAAATCGAATGATTTTATAAACCGTTAAGCATGCCTTCATATGGTATACATCATATCCACATCCACAATTTTATAAGCTACTTTTTTTCCTCTCCTAATGTTTGTTTGTTTGCCTATCCTTATGTCTGTCTTATCGTTATTTATGTTGTCATAATTAAATACACATAAGATATCCATGTGCTTAAGAAACTTTTACAGAATCAGCCTACTGGTAATAAGTCAATCATTTTCTCACCGTGTGTGTCGCGGGAAGTCTAGACCGACTTTATCGTAGTTAAGACTGCTTCGCATCACACCCATGTTCATTATTCATTTCATTCAAGTGCTTTTTTAAACAGAGGGCGCTTGACGCTCGCCGCGCCGCGTTTCGGTCTTCACCATCCTCGCCTCCGCATCTACGGCAGACCTTCAATCAATCGCAATTATTTTACAATTCTTCGCAGCATACCAAAGTTGGAGCCACTGGAAGCATATCACCGGTCTCCCCTGATCACGGATTCTACGGTCTATCCAATCTATTCATATTTTCCTGCTTCACAATAGCGACATGGCGTTACCTTGCCAGTGCTGTGCTATGTGCCTTCCCTAAACTAATTATGCTATACTGGCTTTTTAGAGCATTACACATATTATGCCACTCGCTCCATTCATCCGACATTCCTTTTCTGAATGCCTCTCTTACTAAATAGTTAATCAATGCCAATTGGCTTTTCTTACGACAATTTTAAAACGGTAACTTCTTACAGGCTAGAGAAAAGAGCAAAAATAATGGCTCATGATAGGCCATATTTCGAAAACTCAATCTGTAAGCCAGACCTTCACAAAAAGTTTTTTAAAATTAACGCATGTTTCCAATCAATTGTGCAGTTCTGACGACAGCGCGCTTGCAAAGAGAAAAAAGTATTTAGAGGTTTAGAAAATATTTAAGTAGTACAACAACTTTCATAAAATCTCTTTATCAAAAAATTAAGTAAATTATTGAAGAATTATAAAATTGGCTAACAAAATGACGTCTTTAAAGTTTAAATTTTAAGAGGCGGTTGGTGATCTTAATTTTACCTATGCAAAAATTGTTAGCTTTTTACGCTTTATAGCCTTTATACGTAGCCATATTTATTTATTTATTTACACATGAAATTCAACTAAAATAAGCTATTAACCGCATTCAATTGACTCTTAGGAGCATATCTTCTCGTAATTATTATTAAAAACTAATACAAAGTAGGACGAACTTTTGAGCTTGGGCCCCTAGCACTTTGGTGAATAATTGTTACCAGCGTTGAGGAAGCACATGGTTTTTTGTGGGTGGAAGAAGTACCAAATCAGATTTTGAGGGTCTATTGCGAGGAATACATTCCTTTATTAAGGATCTAAGCGATCACAATGATTTATTTAACAAAACTTGCATGTCCTCACTCAGAACTAAAACCTTAAAGAACGAGATAGACCAAGATTGAGATGGAGCCAATTTGAAAATACTAATACGCTTTATATTGACAGATAGGACTTTTGCGACAAGGCAACATTTTATGTTGTTCTCAGAGGTCTCCAGCGCCATTTTCAAACAAATTTTGCAATTGGGGGGTTTACGACTGTCGAGCAAACATCATTAGCATTAGGGAAATTAGGAATCACGTGTAGACAAAATAGAAGGATCGGCTATACCTGCATGTGCATTTTGTCCAACTTGTGCAACCTGGTGCTCAGCGGATACACAAGAGCAGCTATGGGGTTTTTTTTTATATTTTTTTGAATGACATCACTAGGAGGAGATACCCTTCCCGCATAAGCTTAATTTACGATGGCCACTCTGAGCCACTCTTTTTCTTCAGACTTGCATTTTCCTCGAACAATTTATTTATGGATGGCGTTAATTATCACCGACATGAAACACTTAAAAAACAAGCGAATCTTAGAAATTAAATTATTATAAAAAGCGGAGAACACACACAAGAACACCAAGTGATAATAGCAGAACATAAAATTATCTCGCAATTCAATAACAATTCGAAATGTATAAATACACAACATATTATTTAATTATGAATCATTATTTACGACTATTTAAGTTTTTTTTTCGACTTAAAAGCCAATGAAATCAAGACATTAGCAATTGTTGTTAAAGCTTTATGTGAAACTCGGTGTCTGTTGCTATGATTGTTATTGTGTATGATTGCCGATGTTATAATTTTGTTATAATTGCTTTATTATCCTTCCCTACTCCACGGTTAACGTCTGACGTTGATTGGTCAGTGCGGCTTTCATTAACTAAGTCGTCTTTAGCTCGGCTACCATTTGAATTCAAATGTTTTGCGTTGAAAACGATATCGTTGGTTTGCTAATTTTAAAAGATATTGCACTCATGTCGATGATGCTGAACGCAGTGAACGCTTAAAAGAGATGGTTGGTTACTTCAAAGAACGTCAAAAACATCCCGGAAATTATTTTCAGTAATAACAAAGTGAAGCAAGACTGATAGACAGCCACATTTTTATGAATAGTTTAGCACCTGCACTGTGTAACAAATCGACGGCGTCCTAAAAAAGAGCATCGAAATGCTAAAACACCATGTACTGGCCGTATCACTCCCTACTGATCATTCTCTACTGGTACTCTATTAATGAATAAATTTGAATTTTGCCAAAAAAGAGAAAAATTTCGTTGCTAATTAGTCGCAAGATTTATTAACCGATGCATGGCTAATCCAACTTAAATAGCTTTGTATCCGTTCAAAACCTCACGAAGAAGAAGCCCTGAATATATTTACAAGACAAAATATGTACTTAGACTCTTGTACATGCATTTACGTTTCCATATATAATTTTCTCCACATTCAATTTAAAAACTTTTAAAAAAATTTCGGACAGATTTTCAAAATTTTTGAAAATTTCTCCATAGTTCGCGTGTGTCTCTTGATGTTATTGACAAAAAATTACGAACGCGCACGTAAATCTACACACATGATCAAGGCCCGGCTAAGACATATAGTTTAGAAACTACAAGACATATAGACATATACGTCCAGAACAGGGAAAAGAAAAGACGGAAAAATAAATTTTAAAAACAATCTATGAAAAAGACAAAGGCCTGGTCGAGGTGAGGTGTGACGTAGCACCTACGTTTTCGTAGCTTGCTCATATCTCTCAAAGACGCAAAAGGGTCTACTAAACTTCTTCTTCTTCTTTTACAAAATACCTTAACACAAAACGTTAGCCGATAGCGTTAAACTAAAAATTTAAAACCGAAGTCAATACATTTACCGAACATATTCGTTTCTTGGTATTTTTACAAGCAGCGGAAAAGAAAGAGTAAAACCAGATTGTAATTGATTTTGGCATATTTTATAGTTACAGGTGTGTGAAGTGCAAAACAATATCTGAGTTTTTACGTACTCCGCTTTTCGGAAAATTCAGAATGGTGATACCAGCTTAGCACTTCGTACTTCCACACCTTATTTGACATTTGCGACTCCCGTTCGTTTTCTTTTCTTGTGACTTTCTTTGTCTCTTGATATTCTTTCTATGAGTGACTACTACGCGATCTCCAATCTGATTTTCATTGGCTTTCTAACCATCAGCCTTCAAATTTCCTAATATTATATTCCGGCTCTAAGTGCATTATAGGGTATCTAATGCTCGGCTTTGCCTCTTGACTTTCTTTTACCATTTTGCTTGGATGGAATACTTGAATAAGCCAAGTCTCGCCAAAACCGGGTCGGTTTCTAGCTATTTCGTTACCTGGTGCTTCGCCGTTAAGTGCTTAACCCTCCTAGTTCTCCCTTAATCCTTCAATGGCACTGATTGCTGAAATTTATCGACATTATAATCACATAGTATGTACTGATCTTAGCAAAGACCTTGAAGGAATTAAGCACAAGTTATAGTTCTTTAAACTTTAGTCCACTGGTTTCCCCTCAATCTTATTGAAATGGATATGCTTCTACCCTCTTTAAAGGTTAATTTAGAGCCCTTCTGAAATTCATAACCTCTGAAGAATGCGCTGTGACATCGGATGTCTCTGAAAACAGTCATCTTTTGCCATTGTCCTACTCATCAATAACCTCCAATCGATGTTTAAGTGAAGTCTTTTTCGATCTGCTTTAGATAAAGTTATTTGCATTTTATTTAACTAAAGCTCCATAAATAAATAAAGCTGGGTCAGCGCTAGGCTGCATTGAACGGCGAATCCATAAATTATGAAAAAAACGATGTACGAGTTTGGTAAGACAATCGGTTGAAAATGCCTTTTCTTTGTAATCCCTTTCCTACGGATGGCCCTATAGATGGTCTAATAGAATCCTTTAAGAAGCAATTCTCGGTGTACGTTTTTAGGAATTTGGGATGGAATCCGCTTGCCAGCTTACGAAAACAAATTGTTACTGCTAACCTTTTTTTCAGTAGGGAAACGAACGTTTATTTTAAGTGTCTCCTCCTTAGTTGAGTGAATAATAAATGTTACTATTGGGTCATCGTCTTTATTAGGAGAAATAAACTTCAATGTTCCTTCAATAATGGTCTATACACATTATATTCATAAAACCCAGGCAATCTAAATATAACTATGAGCTTTTCAAGCAGTTTAGAGCTCTGATCCAAAGCCTACATAGTGTCTTTTATTTAAACTTAATATTAAGCTCTTTAAATACTACCAAATCAAGTCTCCCCAATATTAGAAATGTACGTTTTTTCTCTCTTACTTGTTTATTTATACATAGATTTTATTCCTTTTCTTCTCTTTTTTTTTTATAGTTTAAAGTTAAATCCTAAAGTTTAGCATAAGATTTGTTTTTGAGAAACTACTTAAATTAAATTAAATAGAAGATTATTTTCGGGCAAAGCCAAAATTAATTTCCTTACAACACAAATTCTTATTGTTTTTTTGATAGTATGGTCATATAGTATTAAAAAGATGCTACGTAAAAAATTTTCATGAAAACACTTATACGGAGTTAAGTGTTAACAGTTAATTTATGCAACAAATTACTATCGTAGACCAACTTTGGTCCGGAAATATTTGAAAATTAATCTTTCTGCCATGTAAAGGCAGAAAAAGAAAATATTCATCTCGGATGTTGCCAAAAAGGTAGGCCTACCTTGTCCAAATTTTCTACAGTTAATATTTATGTAAAATGATTAATTAAAATATTTCGTTTCGTTCCTTTTCCTTAGGCTGGAGCAGCTCAGCAGCCCAGGGGAGGAAAAACACGCAAGACATTTATTTTTTCACAGGGGGCTCTTTATTACTCTCTTTCTCTCTCTTTATTACTCTCCACTCTTTCTATTATAATTCTTTCTTATCCACTAACCGATCTCTCTACTCGAGAGTCTAAGTTCGACCGACTTCTGCGCGAGGCAGACGACGACTCTCTAAACTTATTCTTATTTTCTACTCTTAACCTATGCTTAGACTAATCTATTCTGTTCTATTCTATTGCTATCTTAGTCTATTCCTACTGCTATGTTAATCTATTCTATTCTACTGCTATCTTAATCTATTCTATCCACTAACCGATCTCTCTACTCGAGAGTCTAACTTCGACCGACTTCTGCGCGAGGCAGACGACGACTCTCTAAACTTGTTCTTATTCTCTACTCTTAACCTATGCTTAGACTACGCTTAATCTATTCTATTCTATTCTATTGCTATCTTAGTCTGTTCCTACTGCTATGTTAATCTATTCTATTCTACTGCTATCTTAATCCATTCTATTCTACCTTAGTCTAGCACTCCCTTCCTCTCACCAGAGACGGAGAACCCGTGAGCCCAAACCGAGGGACGACTTTGGGTCCTCGCAATATACATCAAGTCTTTTTGCCAAATGGCAACCCCATCTGATGCAAATTTCTCCATCACTTTAGCATGTTCCAATACTATTATAATACACAGTTATTTCCGTCGAGAAATCTTGTAAATTTCAATTTTTTTCATACAACATCTTTCTCCCAATAAGTCGTTAGAGCAGTCCAATTGAATATATTTTCGTCCTTGGGCGGAGCATACCGAATTTAGTCAAAGTGTTAAACATTTTTTTCATGCAAAGGCATACTTTTCATGAAAGCCCGCTTATTGGAGGAAACCTTATATGCAGCGGAATCCAAAGAATAGACTTACGTAGTGCAAATTCGGTAATGTTGGCTCCTATCTAAATTCACTATTACGAACGCATTTTCACCATGAAATATTAAAAACTATATCTTGTTAAAAGATTTGTAAAGATTTAGTTTTCGTAGGAATGGTTATATAAGTGGGGCTTAAAAAATCGCACCGGCCGATCCAAAGTTTTCACAGCAATTTAGAATTGATTTTTCTATTTTACGTACACATGAAATTCGGTTAACATAAATTAAGAGATAAATTTAATTGGCTCTTAGAGATAAATCTTATACTAAGTGTTATTAATAACAATTCCAAATTATTTGAAGAAAAATAAAGAAAAAATAAGAGAATAAAGTCAGTGAGGGATTCCAAAAAAAAAAAAAATTCGGTTCAACTTCATCAGCGTGCATTATGCGTATGGCTGGGCTGAATGACCGAATGGAAATCGTTGATATACCGGATAAACAGAAAGTGATCTAAATGGCTGCGTTAAGTGTCTCCTGACATCACGGTGAATTGATCAGATACGATGGACTTAAATAGAGCCTTAAACTGTCTATTATGAAGATAAGAGGTTATCCATTTCTAAAGATATAAAGCAAAGCCAGAGGCCTGGAGTTTAAAGATTAATAATATGTGGCTAACTAAGTCAAACGCTTGACTAAAATCAGTGTATATGACATCTTTGTGAGAGCCACTACAAGAAGTCTTGGAAATATGGTAAATAAGTTCGAACAAGTTCTGCTGATATAGAGAAATAGAAGACTTGATAGCAATTCGTTTAAACTAGTTACGTAAAACACTCAGCTTGGCAATGCATCTATGATTCTCGACTAGATTCCACTTTTATGAATTGGAATAAGGAAGCTGCAGTTCCCATACGCAGGGAAAACAACCGTTTTCAAAGAAAGATTAAAAATGTTTGAGATAAGACCGCATACTTCCTCAAAGCATGACTTGAGTCATATGACGGAATGCCATCAGACCCAGATGCACAACTATATTTAAGCGAAGTATTCAGTAAAAAGACTCAAGGTTTCAGTATCACCAGAGATAACTAGGTTTAATACGTTACATAACAAGGATATTAGGGTTTCCATGTTTTCAGCAGTAAAAACAAAAGTAATGTTCGAGGAATGAGATTTAAGCCGTACAATATTGGATTTACTAAACATATTGAGCAAGAGACATTTACCATGTAAGTGTTATT
>KK502685.1:155147-183805 GCA_000688735.1 Glossina austeni
ATATTATTAAATATATGTTTATGTATATGTTTAAATATATGTTTATATATTAAATATATGTTTGTGTATATGATTAAATATATGTTTATGTATTAAATATATGTTTGTATGTATGTAATGATATGAATTATGATGTATGTATATATGTTTATATGTAGGGAAACAAAGTAATATTTAGTAAGGAGGCGAACACGTTTACCTTCCTTACACCTTTATCAATGATCCTAGCGGCCACAAAAATTTATTTAACAAAATATCAGTATTTTCGGTCGGAAGTAAAATCTTAACGGAAACCTAAAGAAAATCCAGTTTAAGATGGAGACAATTTAACATGGCTAAGATTAACAGCTGGAACATTTACAGCAAGATAACTTTTTATATTACTATTACTTGAGGTGCCCAGGTGCCAGTCTTGATGCAAATATTGCTCTCCGAGGCGGAGCAGCTGTCAAGGAAACAATGCTCGTATTAGAATCAGTAGGATTTGAAGCATTAAGAGTCAAGGATGGGGACTTTCGGGATGGGGAAAAAATGGACGGAATGACTCTGCTGGTTTGTGCAACTTGGGGCTTTGCAGCTGGACACGAGTTAGGGAAAGAGGAGGTTTATTACTTTTGTTTACCGTTTTCTGAAACTTAGGCTGAATGTGACTATCAGGAAGCGCTCGTACCGCACCAGCGTAGGTAATATGAGGAGCGCTGCTTGAACGAATAGGCTTATCAGCTAAGTTTCCTATGGGATGGATATTGACATTATTTGAAAGTACGCCCGAAGCCGTCGAATTATTCACCGGATTCGAAGATGTTTGGATTGTTTTGCTTCGACATGGTGTAAAAACATGTTGGAAGACAACAGAAAAAGTAGAACTTATGAAGAGCGGAAAAACAAAAAGTTTATCACACATCACACAATGTTCTCACACACACAGTAAACAAGACGAAAACTATAAACGGCGCAAACAAACACAGTTGCTTGGAAGCAAGAAACCAAAAAAGCAGTTTTTGACAAGAGCACCAAGTGCTACTCACCAAAAACAAAATGATATCAACACATAGAACAACGCGATGGATATAAATTAATAGCAAAGTTCAATATATTTCAATATATGTAACAATTTTAAAGCCGTTGAAAACAATAAAATAAAAAAGAATTTCAAAATTTACCCGTTGCCCATCGATTTAAAACCAACCAAGCATGAAAATGATCCAAAACCTTATTCTCATAGTCATTAAACCCACTAGCAGACATAACTCAGCATTTCCGATTGTGCTATATTCTCACATTCTCTTCATTCTTTTGTCAATTCCATCTACTAAGCATATTTTATAGCTTGAAAACACAAGTCAAAGTTATAAATATTATTGTAACCTGAAAAACAGCAGATCTCATAAAGTGATTTTGTGGCGAAAGCAATGTGAAAAGTGCTTTTCAATTTTTTTTTAAAGAACACCATTGCGAGGTAACGAAACTCAGGTGCCTTCTTGCCAAACTTTACTCAGCAGCTTTCACTGAGAAATTTTGAAAATTGCAACGACTTTTCAAAATATCTCATCAAAGCGTCTCAAAAATTGCTACTTGTAGCTTGATCACAAATTTACATGGATATTCATCAGACGGACAGACATGCTTATAAAATGTGATTATATCTTAAGCCATCGTGCGTGTTCCATGCATCCGCAAAAAAGTTAATATACCCCCTACCGCAATCTATGCAGGATAAAAAATCAATTCAATCTAAGTCAGCATACAAGTTATGTGTAGAGTGGTGCAGTAGTAGTAGTAGTGTGCTGAGCCAATAACTCAGAGGTCCGACGGTCGAAAACTCTCTCTGCTATAAGTTATAACGACGAAATTCCTTTTCTGCAACATCTACCAAGAACGAGTCCTATTTTTTTACTCATGATGAGGGGTAAAAAAATATATGCAACGCCCATTCATAACCCACGAAACATATATTCTAGGTCGGCATCGAATTAAGCGCGTCCGTTTGGATGTCAGGCCATGCGCATTGTCTGTTGTAAACTTTCTTTTGGCCAAAAAAATAAATCTGTTGACCATAAATTTGGCACAAATATTGAATTGGTTAGAATTGAAAACGGGCCAAGTCGGTCGAAGGGCACGTCAACAGTACTACGCAAACTGAGACCCTCTCCTCTGCTCCGCAAAAAGAATAAAAAATTAGTTTTTTGCTCATTACTCATTAACTATAGCAAATAAATGTTCAAAAATATGAACGCATGCTCTGTGGGCGATGCTGTAGCAGCTGTGAAAATGGGAAAAATTGACCACGCCTACCCAATATAATAGTATTTCAAATTTTGCTTTTTTTTCCATACCTTCATAACGCGTACATAAATTCTTGGCCAATTTCAAATTTGGAATGCACTTAAATACGTCCGTCTGGTCGTCTGTCGTCGTCTATGTGTCTGCCCAACCGTATAGCATCTACGATAAACATGCTTTCGTTAGCAAAAATGAAGAGATCGCCTACAAATTTGCAAATGAATTTGGAATTGACCTTGACCTTCAAAGCTCGCACCTATGCGCCAAAAATCAATAGAAAAAATCAGTCACGCTCTCTCCATATTGTAAAATATGAAAATTTAGTTATTTTATATTTGTTTGTATCTTTTAGGATTACGGTGATAGGTATAAAAAATTCGGTCATCACTAAATATAATTTTCTTTCTTGTTCAGATTTAAAATTTTTATTAATTTTTAGTTATATTTATTAAAGTTAAATAAAAAAAGACACGCTGTAAAAATCTGTTTGTTTTTATATATTTTGTGATTTTATAGATTTTTTGAAAAACTATCTCCAGTACCACCACCACAATCATCATCATCCACATTGTTATCGCCACCACCTTTACCGGTAGATGCTTTTGAACAGGATAGTTCACTCTATCAAAGACTGGTTCAGCAGTTTATAGAAGAGCAACAACCGCAATATAATTGTTGCGAAGCAACTTCCTCCTTGCCACCCACAATAGACAAAAGCCGACTAACAGAAGCTGTTAATAGAAAAGTACAACAAAAACTAAGAAAGATTAAAATTAGAGAATTGCAGCTATTGGCATTGGAGGGAGGTGATACAACTCGAGGCTATTGTTCGTGCGATGAGCATTGGACAGCTTCATCATCATCACCGCCAACATCTATGTCGCCGCCACCGTCGCTACCAACGCATATACCTACATCATCAATCCAATCACGGTACAAAGATGACGAAAAGCTATTCGTCAACGGAAGTGAAACTAACGAGGCGGTCACCGGAAACGGATACAACTGGACAAACAAACAACATACGGGCATGTCAATGAATGACAACCGTCTGAATTCGTTCGACGTACACGAATTATTAGGCAAGTCAAAGAAAACACAATGCATAACGCCAACCACAACAACAACGACAACAGCAACAACAACATTTATCATTTCAGGTGGCTATGAAGCTTTAAAACACAACCAAGCAACAGCAGCAGCTGCTGCAGCCGATGCAGCACGTATTAAACAACAGCATCATGTTCGCTTTTCGGATGAGAAAAATTTTTCCGATTAAAAATGAGCAAAAAACAACAACAAAAGCTTCTAGCTTCTAGTTTCGCTGAGTGTATACGACTACAGTGTTTAAACGACACAAAAATTTTCCCCTCATAACAATAATTATCATTTTTATCAAGCAGATAAATAAGACGAACAGCTAGTTACGAACACTTATTACCAGCAGCAGTATAAACAAAACAATCAACGTGAATGGCAAAAAAAAAAAAAAAAAATTATAATAAAAACATACTAAAATAGTCAGACGAACTTTGAAATAACATGTCAAACGAAATTTTTGTGGAAGTTTTCAAAAAAATCCACACATCTAAAGTATTTTGTAAAGGAATAACAATAAGCCTGCCCTACTAAAGCCCATATATCTAAAATATTTTGTAAACGAATAAGATAACCCAGCCTTGTCAAAATCGATATTTTTAAAATATTTTGTAAAGGCCCAACGTAATCCAGTCCTCGTCCAAACGTAAACCTTATCAAAAAGCCAAGATTTCCTTCTTTATCCTTGCATCTAAAGGACACAAATAAATGCTGCGATTTTTCCAAAAGAAAATTGACAATCAAGCGGAATGAACTAAAGCTCATTTAAAACGAAAATTTTCTATCAGCCTAAGAAGTCTCCAATGAATTTTGAGTATGGCCACTGAATTTTGAACCAATATATTTCCACCACCATCCAGCATTTCCGAGCATTCATTTTGTCATTTCAATCAAGATTTTATAATAGAAATTTGAAATGCGGTTTTGAGGGTAAGCATATGATTACAAATTCCAAGCCTATCGGTGGTGTCGTCGAGAATAGCGACGCAACGAACACTCGCTATATAAGACATTCCCAAACCGAACACGATTTACTTATTTAAAGGAAAGCCAATTGTTTTACTTAACAAAATTTATTAATCGCTTTCCATGTAATTTCTATCAACCGAATCAAGGCTTTTCTAAATGTTTTCGAAGCATGCCCGCAAGCTTAAAACTTGAAACTACAAACCTTTCGCTTCGGATCACTTAACTCCAATAAGCTGCCAGTAAATAGAGGCCACTATTTATTGGCAGATCAACTCAAACGTCAAAATCGAAAAGACTAAGACTAGAATTAGTCTTTGTGTCCGCCCGTAGAATAATTGTCTGTTTCTCTTCTTAAGGCAACTTTCTCTCTGTTTGCATGTAAGTTCAAACCAATAAAGGCATAATGCCTTAAGTACACGGTAGGTTGACCGCAGAGAAGCCCTTTCGATTGGAAGAAATGAAGGTGTATATACTTTATAGCCTCTGAACACTTTTTTGGCAAATTGCACAACTTCTTGGTGCACTGTGGAAGCGGTAACGTGCACAACTTCTTGGTGCACTGCGAAAGCGGTAACGTTCTCTGCTGCTAATGTTACCATCTTTTTGTTGAAATACAAAACAGGAAAAGCAGAATTATCATAAGGTAATAGAGCCACGCCACCGCCATGAACTTCATCAACTTCGAATCCGAAACTCGGGCAATTAGTAATGGCCTCTAATCAGTGGTGTTGTGCTAATTTTTTTTTAACGGAACGCTAATTTTTTTTTTTACCGGAACGCGTACATATATAGTTATATAGACAGGGCCGATCCTGGGTAGACGGCCGCTCGGTGCGGTGAGTAATAATAATAATAATAAGTAATAAACTAATAAAGTTTAAAACATCTACCAATAGTGGAAACCAGCTTTTGGAAATTCTAGTTCACAACAAATGTATAATAAAAATTCTTAGCATTAGCCGCAGGACCATTTGCGTATGGCAATAAACTATACCAGGGATGAGTAGCGTACAGTCCGCTTGCATTAAAATTTATGTATGAAATCTTTACTTTTTTCAAATTTTATATTTTTTTCTTCTAATTTTTATTATAAATTCATTTTTAGTTCCGGAACGCGTTCCTGTCCAAAAAGGAAGTACCGGAACGATGTTCCAGAGCGTTCCGGCTCGACAACACCACTGCCTCTAATCAACCTAACATCCAATTTTGCTCTATATATACGACAACTGGCAAACTTCGAAACAGTAGTTTTTTCATTTCTTCGACACAAGCGTTTTCTTCTTCTTCAGTCTTCAGACTTTTTAAAAAACATAAACAATATGCCTTCTCCTCCAGACCTGCCGAAGTATAAAAGAAAATACAAAAACCAAATGCTATGTTGTTGTCATAGCACACAATGTTTTCGCCAATCACCTCAACTATGTATTATATAATCTTCGTGTAGAGCCGAGAATAAACGAAATGTCAATTTAGAGCAACCGATCTTTCCATCATTTCTTAGGCATTTAAAAAAATTCAAAAGTAAATGATGGAACTAGAAAAATATAAATAAGAAAGTAACGTATAAATAACAATAGGGATCTGGGCTTGCGATCGGGAGGTCTTAATTAATTTATCCCAATGTCTTGAACCGATAGATTGAAAGATCTATAGTCTATAGATCACAAATATTACAGAGTATTGCTTTGCTAATTGCAGGCGATCGGGATGATTTTTACCTGGAACTTTGACAAGGGCTTCGCAACTTTGATGTAAAAAGTTTTATATCAATATCTGTTAGTTACTAAATTATAGGTTCGTCGTGGCAACAGGTGAATTACGCCCACTTTCAAACTCGATCTGTGACTATAAATTTGGAATTTCGATTTTTGATCTCAATATTTACGATGATGATCGGATAAAGGAATATCTTGGGGATACCTTGGGCTGATCAAGAGCATATGTATTTAGTATCGCCTTCGTTCCGCATTTCTGAGCCTTACAAACGGCGGAACACATCTTATGTACGCACGTTCATTTTATCATTGGAAGACTGTGCACAATACGCAATCCGCGCGACGTTTTCTATAATTATCTATTTTGTCTCATGCCCGAGTGGATCTTTAATTTTGCATACTTCCGCTGCGATAGTTCAAAAAAGAAAATAAAATTAAATATGCGCTCTTCCAGAGAATGCCACGAGAAAAACAAGCATACAAATGCACAAAAACTTATGTATTTCGTTAATCACTTTATCTCTCCCTGAGTTAACCTCACGGCGATTTTTACATTTTATATCACCAAAGGACGGAAGGAAGATATATTCATTTTATCAGAATGTTTGCAACACCTAGAAGGACGCTTCTAAGACCCCCCATACACATACACATATTTATGATTAGCATCCAATTCTGAATTGATTTAAGCATGTCCGTCTGTTCGTCTGTCCAACTGCTCGTCTGTGTAGTGTCTGTTGTGAAGATTCTCTTGATCGCAAAAACGAAGCTACCGGCTTCAAATTTTTGCTGAAACATTGGAAGATCATGCACGCAGATTGGCAATGAATTGACACGTTTACAGAACTACGTAAACTGGGAACGCCTCCCAGTTCTCCAAAAAGAAAACTAATTCACCTTTTTTCTCAAACTCAAAAAAAAACGTCCTTTTTTTTTCTCTTTATTCACATCTTCACCACACCTGGAAAACCTATCAAAATTGGAAAGTATATTCTAGGGCCACTGCTATGGTATTTGCACAAAAATTGCAAAATTCGGTCACGCCTACCCAGTATGTATAATGCATCAAGTTTTCATTTTCTTGTCAAAACATTTTTAATGGCTGGAACCAAGCTTCATGAGCCATACATATTCGTCCGTCTCTCCGTCTGTTCATTTGTTCATCTGTCCCTCTGTCCAACTGTCATCTGTGTAGTATCCCATGCGCAAAAATGAAGGCATCGCCTTCGAATTTAAAATGGCCCAAACAGGATCTGTTCATTTGTTCATCTGTCCCTCTGTCCAACTGTCATCTGTGTAGTATCCCATACGTAAAAATGAAGGCATCGCCTTCAAATTTGCACAGGAATTTAAAAATGGCCCAAACCAGCCAAACCACCCACCCGTCTAAAATGCAACATTGCTTCCGGTTTTTTTGCTCGTTATTCATAAACTAGAACAGACACGGATAACATATTTTTATTCCCCAACATTAGAAAAAATGATTAAGGCCCGCACACAACAATGAAGAGCGATAGCAATTTAGATTTTCTTTTTTTTTTTAGTCTCTTTTAAGATGATACAGTGATGAGTATAAAAGATTCGGTCACAGTCGAATATAATTTTCTTACTTTTTTCAAATTCACTTTCGCAAGCATCCTTTAGAAGTAAGTTGTGGCAGCCACCAAAAAAACCTTTTTTTTCTTTTTGTTTTTTAGGTTTTTTTTTAAGTCAAAACTCGTATAAATGGAAGATTATTTAATAAAAACCATAACAATTTTGTAAATATTCAAGTAATAATAATAATTCGAATAACAAAAAGAAAAAAAAATTAAGTAGTAGACATAGACAATTTAGAAAAAGATATCAAAAGAAAAAAAAGTAAAGATAGGAAAATAAAAAGAAACCAAACCAAACAATGTTGTAATGTATAAAATAAAGAAAAACGACAAAATTTGATGTAAGTAAGTACATTAAATGCGCTCAAACTGACAAACATAAAAACCAAATACACATAAATTCATTAAGAAGTAATAATAAAAGTGAGAAAAATTCCCTTTAGCATAATGAAAGAAATGTTCTCTTGGACACATTTGAAACACACATACGTACATAAGAAAAATTCTAAATATGTAAAATTGAAGTTTTTATTATTATTATTATTAGTTTTATTTACCCCCGAAACCATGTTTATAGAAAGAAATAAATAATTTTTTTATTATTCTGTATATCATCGATAAATAGGAAAGTATGTTGCAGCCACAAGGAAAAACGAGTATAGAAGACATTTTAAGCTAACCAACAAGGCAAATATAAATATATATACATATATATACATATCTATGTGTATTTATGTGTTTATGTATTTATGTATTTATTTGTTTATGTGTTTATATATATATATATATATATGTACGTATATGTATTTATATATATAAATTTATATATATATATGTCTGTATGTATGCAGTCATTCACATATACATGTGTGCATGTACGTATTAATGTACGTACGTATGTATGTATGTATGTATGTATGTATGTATGTATGTATGTATGTATGTATGTATGTATGTATGTATGTATGTATGTATGTATGTATATATGGATTTATGTATGTATGTATTTATATATACATATATGTATGTATGTATGTATGTATGTATGTATATATGTATTTATGTATGTATGTATGTATGTATGTATTTATATATGTATGTATGTATGGATGGGTGTATGTATGTATGTATGTATGTATGTAGATATATACACCAAATATATAACAGAATATATTTATTTAGCTATTAAATAACAATGCATACCTAAATCGGCAACATAGACATATATACTTGAACATACCTTCCGGGAGTTCCTAAGCATTTACACTCCTCGACATAACTTAAAGTGAGAAATACGCTTTAGATTTATAGACTTGTGTATAAATTTTAATTAATTTCTTAATCAAAGGAATCGTTGTTGCATAATACAAACTTCTCATCAAAAGCATGTATTAGATTTTCTACCGTACTGATCATGAGATCATGAGCATTTAAGATAACGTAGCCCTCTACTCTGTAAATGTGTTAGAAATTCAATTTCAATTTTTCTTTTAATTTTTGATTTTATAGTTGAAACCATTAATAATATGAATTGATTAAAAAAATGATAATAATAACAAAACAATCACAAATAAAACGTTGCTCAAATTTTTCTAATTTTGTTTTCTTTTGTAAATTTTTTATAAATGTTTATATTTATTAAAAAAAATTAAATATAAATACAATTTATAGAGAGTTAGGATTAAAAAAGAATGATCAACAAATTATAGTTAATAAAAAATAAATAGTAAATGGAAATAAATAATATTAATTCGAGAATTAAAAATAAAGATATATAATCGTTTCATTTAAAAACAAATAAGGAAAATATGCTCACTTTGAGCTAAGCTTTCCCTTTTATGCCCACCGCGGAAATATCGCTGTGTATATCCATTTTGTCGTAATGTTTACAACACCCCAAAAGGAAGCTCCATAAACCCAATAAAGTGTAATATATACGTGGCAACCGGCCACAAACTCTAGATCGATGTAGCCAGGAATATTGAAAATTTTTGCCAAATCGGTCGAGGACATATCTACAGTAAAGCGCAAAATAAACGCACTTCTTTTTCGTTTTTGCCCATTGAAATTGTCCAAATTTATTTTATGGAGAATTCCGCTATTGGTTTTTAGAAATAGAAAAATCTACCACCACACCCACACAACGCTGTATGATTATATTTTCATTTGATTCATTTTGTTGAGGTTTTCTACTACTAAAATTATTCTACACATTCTAGACGTGAGGATACATAATCTTCAATTAGAAAAAATTGAACACGCCCACTCATTATAAAGTACCAAAATTTAATTGGTTTAGTTATCCACGTTGTTTTTTGCTCAGATTTCTTTACTCACGATTCATAAGTTAAAGTTCAAGGAGCATTGCACATTGTATACATTTTTCATTCCAAAAATGGAAATGGACGACCACGTAAATAACAATATATTTGGCATATAAATAAATCCACCTAAACACTACAACAACTTCTTAATACTGGTCTACTGATTATAGCTTCCAATAATAATTTTGTATCCTGTCTCATGACGCTGCAGTAAAATAAAATTGGCATTGGTATGATGAAATAAATGGTGGCGGATTGGAAGATTCAGGCCCAGCCGAATGTAAATGTCTTACCATTTTATACTTACTTTGTAGTAAGGTCTTGGAAAATACTCTTTTTGTAGCCAGCACCGAAAGATGAGGGATATATTTATTGTGCAAAAGCCAGGCGGAACCTCCCGAGACCCTACAAAGTCTGCATATTCTTTATCAGCAGCAAATTTTGAATCGATTTAAGTGCAAGCCCCCCCCCCCCCCCCCCCCCCCCCCCCCCCCCCCCCCTCAGCTAACGGTAGACAATGCTTTGCAAAAAATATCCTCTACTATTTCTGTAATTTTTAAAATGTCATTATATGACGATATAATACTTTTGTATAGCAATTCCGCGGTATCAACAAAAATTCGATCACTTTTGGTAATTTTCAGACCCACATTTCATGATTTTGGTAGTTCTCAGACGCACATTTCTTGATTTTTGGTCATTTTCAGACACACATTTCTTAATTTTTGGTAATTTTCAAACACACATTTCTTGACTTTTGGTAATTTTCAGACACATTTCTTGATTTTGTTTAAATTCAAAGAAAAATTTGTTGCTAATGAGTATTAACATCCCAGTATTAATGTCATATTAAAAACAACTCTGTGCTGAACATATTCTTTTTCTCACATAATTCAGTTTTTAGATTTTTATTACTCACATAATTCCGTTTTTGATTCTTATTACTCACATAATTCCGTTTTTAGATTCTTATTACTCACATAATGCCGTTTTTTGAGGCTTACTCTCACATAATTCACAAATTTTCTTTGTTCGTTTGTTTAAATATTAATAATTTGTAAACAACAAATTTGGATTTGGTAGGTAGCTGTCCACTTTTTTGTCAAGCTGATTATTTATTTAATTTAATCTTTCTTCTTTATAGTTGGGCAGATTGTGACGACGGGGAAGACCTTTGTACATATCTACAATTCGATTATTGTACTATTTCACTGTTATATGTTATTTTTATATTCAAATGTTCTGTTATTTCGTTCTTCTACAAATTCTGTTATTCTTCTATTCCTTTATTTTGTTGTTTCATCAAGCATGTCAGAACACAATTCGGGATTTAAATAAATAAATAAATGACTGTGAAAATGCAAATTTTTTATTAAAATGAAGAAATATTTTACTGATAGACAATCATGAAGAATATATGTTATAAGAGGAAGTATATGCTCAGCAACTATTATGTTCGCCAATAACATAAATTCTTTCACCATAGAGTACAAACAAAATTGAGTGAAAGTGATAATCACTTTAGCACCAGAAAGTCTGAATTATTGAGCAAACTAGAAGGGGGCGTTGATGGTATCAATGCCACCATATTAATACCCGGAAAAAATGGGGTAATCAGCGTATCAGACGATAAAGAAGTGATGAGGTCAACATCCGCAAACTCTATTTATCGTATTCTGGGTTATTTGTTATCGAATAAAACGTTAATCCATCAAACGAAATCCATAAATAAATAAGATATTAGCTCTATATCTGCTCTAAATTCTAAAAATTAGTCTTTTCTGTTGCCATTTAGAAACTGTGGCCAGATTACAGCCGCTTTCAAACATAATTGGTGGCCATAAAACAAGAATATATTTACGGTGAGTTTGAAAGGAGTGTCAAAATCCAGGAGAAAGAAAAAAGTGCTCGCAGTCAAGCAAAAGGATAGCTTTGAACCATAGTTTAAATCAAAATTATCTTTCAAGAAGCGGTAGTTCAGTGGCATGTAAATTCCTTTTTCGTTTATTCTAGCTTTTGGATTTTTTTCTCTCTACTCATTATGTGGAATGAAATTTCTTTGCAGACTTAAATAGGGTGAATTCACTAAGAGGCGCCGTAATCAAAAAGTTTTTCTAAAGACTACTTATCATCTGTGCGGGCTGTCGACCCCCCGTATCGTGGACTTTAAAAGTATCAACGAAACAGCGACGAAATCCGTCTATTTGATGATATATGCGTACATCTGCAAATAGGGAAACAAATCATAAAACGCAAATAAAAAAAATAATCATAAAAGAAAAAGAATGATAAAATCACCTTTTGTGTTACGAAATGTTCCATCGCGACTCAATAAAATTTTTCTTAATTTTTTCATTTTTAACGCACTTTAACAGCAAGAGATGGTTTACTTTTATTTTAGCGCCTAAGACAAGCGGGAATTGCCATCATTAATATAATAATAAAAAAATGTCGCAAGCAAGCACAACAAAGTTTTGTTTTCAATTTTGGTTTATTAGCAAATTATCAAAAGATATGCATACACTTTCACACTCATACAATTTAACGTTTAAGAATTTGGGTTTTTTACGAGTTAACAAAAAAATAATATTTATATATATATATATGTTTTTTTTTAATCAATGTTCACACATACACATAAGAACAAAATAGTGTTAAGTTAAATACGATTTTACTGTGGCTTTTAATTGCACATTAATCTACAGCAATATTGTTACTGTTTTCTCTTATTTATAATGTTTTTTTTTTTCATCATTTCATTTGTTTTTATATTTCCATTAAAAGCGTTAAAATTGACATAAAAAATTTTTTTTACTTAGCCTTCTCTAAAATGACTGCATGATATAAATGTTGCTGCTTTTGTTTAATTACGTAAAAATCGAATTAACTTTGCCTATCTGTTGTTATTGTTGAACGATGGCTGGAGCTGCATTGACATTTGCAGTAATAAGTTTATTAAGATCATCGGCCGAAACGAAATCAATAGCCGCCGAATTGATACAATATCGCTTACGAGTTGGTTGCGGTCCATCTTCGAAGACGTGTCCCATATGAGAATTACATCTGGAGCAGCGTACCTCTGTGCGTATGCGTTCTGGATGTTTAATTAGTAGTAAAATATTACCCCCTTTTTATCAGTAATTTGCAATTGCATTTTATTGGAAAAATATTTTTTAAAAAAAAATTTTTTTTTTTTTTTTTTTTTTTTTTTTTTTTTTTTTTTTTTTTTTTTTTTTTTGTTTTTTTTTTTTTGTTTTTTTTTTTTTTTTTTTTTTTTTTTTTTGTTTGTTTAACAATACAATTTACAAACAATTTAAAAGGTTAACAAGGAGATTTATTATTACAAATGATGTAAAAGTGGTTTTATTATCAGTTTCAGTTGTCAATGCGTTTTAAGAGTAGAAAGGTTTTTTTTTTTTAAATTGCACATAATGGAAACAAAGTTGAACAAGAAAAAAAAGAGAGAAAGGGAAATGAAGCAAACCAGAACGAAATAGATAAAAAGTGCAAAGAACAGCACACATACAGCAAAACGAAATATGTAAACAATTAATGTGAAAACATAAGGTATAAAATATAAAAAAAAAACAAAAAGTAAGAAATTGCGTCGAAAATTCACGAAAGTGATTCAGAAGAAAAGAGAAATGCAAATGAGAGCAAAACGAAATGAAAGTAAGTAAAGAGAAGTGAAAAAATGGAAGAAAAATACAAAATGATTTATTGATTTATTTGTACGTTATTTATTATTGTTTGTTATTGTTTTTGGTTTTAAAAAGCGCATTTGCAAGCCAGCGTAGGTTTTTTTCCATTTTGACATTTATTATTAGGGCGATGATAATGAGATAATGATTGTGATAATCATTTGTATATATATAAATAATTAAATTTTAACAAGTTTAGCCGTTTGTTTTTAGTATAAAGTGTAAATGTTTTAAGTACGTGTTCTTGTGTTCGAGTGTGTGAGTGTGTGGGTGTATGTGTGCGTGTTTGTGAATTAGAACCCCCCCAAAAACAGGCACATTTATGTATGTTTATATAAAAAGCGAGAAAAAATAAAGAAATAGAAAAATATATATAAAAAAATTAATTATTTATATTGTCTTACTCATTGATTCATTGATTGATTGATTGATTGGTCTATACATATACTAATTATGCATGAGGAAAATAAAAATTAAAAAAAAAAAGTAATAAGAAATCCTATATAGAATTAAAAAAATGTAAAGTGGAATAACACAAAGACAACCACATAATAAATAAGAGTTCTTAACAAAAGAAAGTTAAACTGCGAAATAAAAGCCACGGAAATGTGCCATTAGCAGAGCTTTAAAAAGAAAATAAATGAAACCGCTAATGGGTGTTTGACTGACTGGTTAAGCTGAGGAAAAAAATAAAAGAAAAAATCCCGAAATACACTAAGCTACCGCTCACAAGTTGAGGAAAACAATTTAAAATAAAACAATAAACAATAAAAGCATTAAAAAAGTGAACAAAACGAAAAACATGTTAAAAAACTAAATTCGCTTTCTGGGCGAATTTTGAATATCCACCACCTTAAGCCAAGAGTAAATCATTAATTTAAGTTGAAAGCACACAAAAATAGTAAACATTCTGGACTCGTTGTGGACGAGCATTTACTGACCCCCTACTGAGGGTGGGGGTCTCTATTATTCTTCTCACAACTATACGTGCTGTGCATCGCATTCTTTGCTTTTTTCTTTTTCTGGATATTACGGTATATTGGAATACTACTATTTTTTCAGATTATTATTATTTTTTCAGAACTTACGATCATTCTTATTGCCTAATTAGACGAACAGTTAGTTGACTAGAGAACTTCAAACACTCATGCCAATTCCCCTGACTGAGGGGGACAAAGTGCAAAAAACGACGCGATTTAGTGACGATAAGCTAAGCAATTCTGCGGAAATTTTATATAGTATTTTGGGCAGAACTTTGGACGGAACTGCATATTTACAAAACCACATTGAATGAAGTGTTGCAAAAGAGATATTTGCGATCGCTTTATAATGGACATTATGTATAGAGCAGGTCTTGCATATGCTTAAAATCGCGTTGATCCAAAGTCTGGAGACGAATAATCCTTACACGTATTGCAATTTTAATGTCTGAGTAAAAAATGATCTTAAAGAACGATTTTCATTACAATCTTCATTTCAGCGTTATCCTGAACAATGTCGCACGATTTCCACCCAACGGCTTAACAATGACGCTCACTTCTAATATAATGTGCGAAGAATGATAGTCATTTCTGACTTGATGGATGAACAATGACATTCGCATTTGATTGAAATCACATGGAATACAATATAAATATGCTCACAAGTTGTGAGAACAGGTCTCCTTCTATTATTATTCCATAATCCTGTCTCAACAAACAGGTTTAAGAGAAAATAGTCGTCATTACACTAATCAGACATTCATCATCGTTACGGCACAATTCTTCGGCAAAATAGGCCGAACTGCAATATGCGGCACGTACGCGAATAAAAAGCTCCACCGATTCAAGCACTAAGGAACAGAGTATTTCAGATTATTAGTCAAAGCTTTCCATAAAAATTGCCCAAGTTGACAAAAACTGACTGACTGACTATTTGGCATACAGAGTTCATGCCAGCTCAATGCTTTGGGACGTGCTTTTCAACAATGAATAATACGGATTTAAATTGTTTTGGAATGCATCCAATATTTAAACATTCAACAATGAAAAGTAGCAAACCTTGCAGCATAGGAATCGCTTCGTCCGAATCCCAGTGGATACTCTTCAATAAAATTGGTACTGCATAAAACTGTTTTCTTTTCTTATTAACATGCTTCTGAATCGATCAGAATTATTTTAAAATTCAATTTTTTCAATGAAAAAGGCCAGACAACGACACGATCATTAGACGTAAGATTTTAACAAGAAATTATCGCTCGAGCTAAAAAAAGGATTGGTATTATAAAGCATGTCTAAGTAATAATATTATATAGTACAGTTAAGAAAAACCATCCTTGCTGAGAAATTCAGTAAAGAAATTCGCGATGTCTCCTATGGTTGCAAAATTTTTACAAACTTGTTTTTAAAATTATTTTAACATTTATTTTTAGCATGTGACGAATCACGCTTAGTTTCCAATTATATCTTTTGGGGGAATTAATACAAAAATGTTTTGGCAAAGTTTCTACCCCATTTACGATTTAGCCGGAAACAGACAATCGGACATAGTTAAATCGATTGAAAGTCTTTCTCTCACTAGCGATATCACTTATCGCTTTTATATGGTTTTCGCGATTACAAACGTTTTAGAGAACTATTTTTTCAGTTGACCGGTGGTGAATGTAATGAAAGAACACACCAGCGCAACAAATTAATTAACTAAAAAAGCCATAATAAATTATGTAAATGATGACGATTGTATGTTTGTACATATGTATATCAGATGTTATATGAGATTTTTCTCTTCTTTTTCTTTTGTTTGTTTGAAAATTACGACTTATAACGAAATGAACTTATTTTTTGGCTGGCTGTCCACTTTGTTGAGAATTTCTACGATTTGTTGAAGCTGATCCCGACGCCTGGTTGGATGATGATGGTTTCGCTGGTTGGGCAACAAAGTTAATAGAAGCTGAATTGATGCAATAACGCAGATATTTTGGTGGCGGACCATCATCAAAAACATGACCCATATGAGCGCCACATTTTGAACAACGCACCTCAGTGCGTATCATGCCTAGCATTTTTGAAATGACTACTGTTTTTATAACCATTTTTGGACATGAAATTAAAATTTAATCTCGAAGCAAAAATGAAAAATAACAAAAATTGTATAAAAAGGAAATTTTTAACAGAAATATAATTAAATACAAATCATAAACGAAGAAAATTTTAATTGCATTTTATATATTGAATGGAACAAAAAGAACAAAAAGACAACCGGAGAATAAAAAAATATAAGAGAAGAGAATATTTTATTTAATTAATATTAGTCTTTAAACCTGAAATATTGATTCTAATAGTATAGGAGATGGTTAGTAAACACATATACAGAACAGCGGCCTTAGGGTTACGTACAACAAACATAACAACATACTCGTTACGTTACGTTTTTTTTTTTCACAGTCTACGTTTAGATAATTTAACTAAGGGAATAGAAAACGTTAATGATAGAGAGCAAGAATTTGAAAGATGTAGGATAACGAAAGGATGCTAGCAAAAGAAAGGATACTAGTAGGATACTAACAAAATCATCAAACAGCAAGACACACTAGCTTCGGGAATATCAAATATTTTTTCGCTAGTTTCCTTTTCATAAGGGGCATATTAAAATCGAGCACAATAAAGTTCACAACGAAACGAAAAATATTTTGGAAAAATGCCATAAACAAAATGAAAGTGAAGCCGTAATTAACTTATACTTAAAATTACATAAAAGTAAAGAAGCGTAGAAAAAGTATCTAAACTTAATCACAAAATAGCAAAGGTTTTAATGTTTTAACTCTTTTTTATCGATTGGTTTATACTTTGCTTTTTTTATTTGTACAACACACAGCAATCAGGGGATGTACATAGTGAACGCGCTCTCAAAAATATATAGAAAATCGCTAAAAACAGATGTTCTTAATTAATAATTTTTGGCCTAATTTCGTTTAAAATAGCGTCCATTTGAAGCCAGTCACTTATATCAAGGTTTAATCGAAATGCAAAAATTCCTTCTGTACAAATTTTTATCGGCAACCGAAAACTCAATCAATTCCGACGAACATATTGCTCATTACGAGTATTAGTACAATAGTTGATCAGAAGTTTCTGCACGAGAATGAAGATATGTGAGAGTCTGCACAATAAAGTTTTGTTAAAGGACATACTAACTTGATCGTACACAACATTTGTGTACGCATTATCTTATAATCCTACAATTCCTTTTGAGTTTAATTATTTGAAGAGGTTTCGCCACGCTTGAACGTGGTCGATGTGTCCACACTAGGACATCCCGTAAAGTGTACGTTTATAAGCATCGTTGATTTTCGCTCAACCCAATATCGTTTAAGCAGACAAAGTATAAATTTCCCTTCTTCTTCTTGTTGTTTAATGGTCGCACCAATTAATATTTTTAGTCCAGGCTTTAGACAAATTTACTTAAATTCCTCAAATCAGGCCCGAAAGTAAGACTTGATTCGAAAACGCTCAAAAAGCTACATTTAATTAAAAAATTTTATATGTATATCCTGACAGGGTGAGTACCAAGCATTCGAACATTTCTTATTTGTTGCTATTTTATGATTAATGTACTTATCCAGAATACCAAGCAACTAAATTTATTAATTATAATTTGCAAAACATTACCTGGTATGCTGGCATCACGATGCAATGTTACTTTTCCTTTATCCAGAACATCATTAAAAGCCGGCCAACCACAACCGGAATCATATTTGGTATCGGAACTAAATAAATCCTGATGACAGACAATACACTGATAAACGCCCTTCTCGTAATGTTTATTATAACAGCCTAAGATGATATAAAAGGATTTTAATATATAATTATAGTAAACATACAACAATAATCCGTAACCGTTACCAGTAAAAGGCCGTTCTGTGGCTGCTTCTTGAGTTACTTGATACTGTAAAGGGGTTAAACGTTTCCTTAATTCCGCTTTGTCTACAGATATTTTGTCATTTCTATTCTCCATATTATTGTTACTGTTAATGTTGTTGTTCTTTGAAGTGTCTGCAATTAAAATGAAAATCTACTTTGAGAAAGTCGTTCTTGTAGCCGGAAAGGTTTTTTTATTTTTCTCAAATGTACTTTTCTAAAAAATTTCTCTAAGACTTTTCCTCCATCTATTCTCTTCACTTTTTTACATAATTATGGTAAATATCAGGCGTACACTTCCATAACAAAAACTTCAAAAAAAACGGCAATAATATCAAGGAAAATATAAAAAATTTCATTGACAAGATAGCTTAAATAGCCAAATATTCTTTTTAGATCTTATTTAACAAACATTTGTGAAAAGACGAGTGACAGGGGTGTTATGGATTTGTCATTCAATTTCCAACAACACTCCTAATTACCGACAGCGTACAGCAAGAGATCGTACGTAGGTTTCTGTGTCGCTCAGCATTTTAAAAATGGGCAAAGAAAGCAGAAATTTGTAACTGGAAAATTTAAAGAAGGGATTCATCCATAAACACGCTCACAATAGCAAAACGTGCTACCTATGTGTATGCATTACAGATGATGTACCAAATTTAATTCGAATATCAATGTATCCATTCGACAGATCGATAAAAAAAAATTATAGAAAAAAAATGTTTATTTTCAAATTCGTTTTTATAATTTTCAAAAAAACTTTCATACGTTGACTAAAAGTAAATGTAAAGTTTTCTTATTTTTTTATAAAATTTTTTAATTAAAAGAAAATAAAAAAAACATGCGAAAAGGAGGGAAGGTTTACGTGTTCGAAGTTAATTTATAAATAAGAAGAAACCACTCATACGTAGTTCAGATTTCAAGTTGAACGATAATAAGCATATTTATTAACTTAATAAAATAAAAGTCTATTTTACTTGCAAAATAACAACAAAATGTAATAAGTATGTTAGTTAAACAATATCATTACTTATGCACCTGTCAGCAAACGAACGGAAGTGCTAGTTCAGTTTAAGTGTACGTATACACACATATCTACACCCACTTAATTGTATTGGGTAGGTGGAGAAATTTTTTATATAATTTGAACAAAATTAATGATGAGATTTCGTATACAAAAAATGATTGAATTTAATTCTTGGCCAAAAATCCAAATGGAATTCGAATCATCTTATAATGAATATGAGAATGTGAGGGAGAGTCAAATAAAATTTGTAGAGAAAATTTGAAGTTTCTCCAATTCATGCTCTTTCGTATGTTTATTGATTGCTTACCAGAAGCAAAAGATTTGCTGTGTGCGAGAATAACAGGTGTAATCGATGCTGCCGCCTCAACTATTTGATAAATTTTACAATTCTTAAGATATACAATTTTATTTTTATTTATGCTGCTCCGTAGTGCGTGGCGAAAAAGTGAAAACATTTTCTTTAATAAGTTTGTTTTAAGCACAAAAAGGTCCCGTATGATTATTGAATCATTAAATTTTTGAAAGCATCAAAACAATCACCTTTAGTCAACAGGACAAAAAAGAAAGCAGCATAGTGTTTTATTAATAGGAACAAATTGCTTCGAGATTCACTAATTTTACAAAATTTTAATTTCGCAACAAAATAATTTTCTATATGTTTCATAAGTTGTCTGCCTCAAGCTTAAGGAAAACCGAAATGCGTTTTCTATTATATACAATTACAATTTGTCCTTGAAATGTTTTTAAAAAAACTTGATTAGACGAAACACCACAAACTCACTTCTTCTTAGTTGTAATCACGCCGTACACTTAAAACTACTCTTTAAAACTTTTTTTTAAAATAAAACAATTAAATTAATTAGAAATGAAAATTTTCGACCGTTAAACACCTCTAAAAACAAACTTCCAACATAAATCTCTTACAAGTCCATCTGTCGAAAAACTAACATGCAAAACCGAAGCGCTATTGACGGTGGTAATATTTTCTGATAGGCATTGCCGTTTATTACTAGAGTTGCCACACATATCCCTGGAATGGTGCTTATATATATATATATTCTTCAAAGCTTTCGCGCATATCAGGCATGGAAAATTGTTCCATTTTTTAAAAGGCATCGCGGAATTAGCAAACCATATGATTTATTATGTAAATGAACAAAATGTAAAATAAAAAAAACATTGAAATGTCTTTTGCACAAGATATAATCAGACATAACTAACCGCTCTATTCTGACATTGTTATCAAACGATCACAACATTAGTATTGTGTTGTTCGTCATCGTTTCTTTCACTTTGTATCAATTTTCGGATTCCGAAGCAGAAATAATAACAAGCCTGTCTAACGTCAATATTGCAGTTAAGCAAGGAAGTAATTGCGTAACTGAAAGCTATCTTTCGTCTTCGGCTGGTTTTGCTACTCATAATTGATGTGTTTTCAGCATTCTTTGACGACTTTCGTTTTTTTCTTTTGCTTTACGTATGCATACCATCCATTATAAGCACGACCTCAAATTTGTCAAACTAGACGAAAGTAAAATAGCCCATTTGGAAAATAAAAATAAAAACATGTTGTGCGTTGACCAGCAGCTTGAAAAGAATAAATATATTATGTAACTAACAGGCTTTGAACTTAAACTTTTCCCGGCTTACATCAAATACTTGGTGTTGCTTACATTTTCGTCAATCCGGGCATATAAACTATACCTCATTAACTTAATCTAATCAATATTCAATAAACTTAAAATGACTTGAAACAAACAACGCGTTTATCAACTTTCGGTTTCTTCGCGAAAGAACATTACCTAAAAGATACGTGATTACCCTCAAATCTGTAAATATGCTCATTTCAGTTTTTTCATTGGCTTTGTCTCTTCCATAGCGCTTGTTTACATACGGTATACAACAACGGTTTACAACAACTTCATGGAGTAGTTTGTATATCAAAGAAAAAGAAAGAAAAAGATACATTTTATCGATTGACATGTAGCATCATGCATTGATCATTTTAAGTCTTATCAGGTTCTGCAAAATTATTTAATTCCATTTCTTTTATTATCATTAATCTGCAATTAAATTGTCTTTAAAATTTTTAATTTATGCAATATTCTTTTAATCTTTCATATTTGGAAATATTTTCATTTAAATATAATCAAAAAAAAATGTTGTAAACAAGAAGAAGTTTTGCGCGATGCAAATCGGTTAACCTCCTTAGCATAAAAAAAAACCGAAATTATTAAGCAGAATATTGGCGCCCTAAGAACTGAACGAAGTCATTTGAAACTTTCCGTTGTCTGTAGCAAACTGATTTGTACACGAATTGCAAATGTAAAAAAGAAGTCCGAAAAGAGCACAGATAAAAAAAGGCGGTAATTCAACCCATTCTTGCCGAAATTGCTGTGTGCTTGTTGTTGCAAATTCTAATTCCAAAAGAGGTACAGCGAATTCAGGGAAATACAGCGAATTTAAAAGGAGGTACAGCGAATGCAGGGAGGTATAGCTAATTCAGGGAGGTACAGCGAAATCAAAAAAAAAACAAATTGTTCGCAAATCAAAGAGATGAACAGCGAATTCAAAAGAAAACTAATGAAAAATTTTTTCTCTCAAGATTTTTACAAAATTTTTTTAAAAATTGAAAAACTGAAAGTGAAGAAAAGGCAGAGTAATTGAGACAATATTATTGGATATATATATATATATAAGAAGATTTATATATTATTTAAGTAAGTAAGTGCATTTTTTTTGTGTTTGGTTTTTTTTGATGTCAACATTAAATTGAGCATTTTAGGACCAGTTTGGTAGCGAAATATGTGGAATTGTGCGCGAAGTAACGAATGATAAATCCTTAGCAAAGGAGGAACGTAAAAGATTGCAAATAGAAAACGCTACAAATTGCAGTCCAAAGGCAAAATTAGTAAAACTGGCCGATAAATTGGATAATTTAAGGGATCTGCAAGTATCTTTGCCTGAGGGATGGACCGAGGTTTGTTTATTTTTAAAAGCTATTTTCGCTATCACTCCAAGCGGTACGGCGTAGTTGGTTTCCCAATTACAATATTTTTTTTTTATTTTCCAGACACTACGAACATCTGGTTTTTTAATGAGAGAAAATGCAGCAATTCAGCATTTCTTTGAGGCATGTGGCGACAACCCTTCTCTTTCGAAAAAAAAAAGATTTTCTGGTGATTTGCCTTACGCAGACCAATGATGCTGGTTGCTCTGATAAAGATGTGATTACACTAAAAAGCATCAAAAAAAGCCTGAAAATTATTCTCGACAATCAAGAATTAAAACGGTAAAAGGTTGACTTTCTGAAGACATTAAGAAAGCTATTCGTTATTCACGATTCCGCATGAAAATTTGGGCAGGAGAATGGAGTTTTTCAAGTGCATTCTTTCTTATAATAATTTGAATAACAAAATATTATACTAGAAAAACTGTGTTTAAATTCGCATACATATGCTGATTTTTTTTGAAAACAGACTTAATTTTTCTGAAGAATGATAAGTGATAAGTGAAATTTTTTAACCTTGATATCGGGACTGTTCATTATAAAGAATGGTTAGCAAGTTCTCCTTTTCGATAAGCGATGTCATACTTCTATTAACAGCAACTGAACACATCAGATATATTTAGATGTAAATTATTAATCTATAAGAAAATTTGTTTTATTGTACCTTGTGCTTTATATAGTAAATAAAATAAATATTTAAAAATTAAACACAACGAATCATATACGGTGTAAATAGCGAATGTTTGTTTACAGGATGTTGTTGAGCGAATATTGCTTATAATAATGCTTTACAGTTAGTTATAAGCGGTCTCTTTGTCGCGCTATTCTCAGTCTTAAGCTGACTTTTGACTCGGCAGCATGTTTATACACTTGTCTGTCAATGAACGTGTAAGCATGTTGTGCATGAAAATAAATCAGATTATTAAACAAGTAACCTTCGCGTTCGTTTTGTAAACAAAGCTTACACAAATCATAACAATATTATCTAGGCATTTGGAATTGACGTGAAAAATTTGGATGGGATGGGATCATTTTTTGATTTTCGTCCCATATAACGGTTTCTACGAAAATTGGAATTTAATATAATAGAAAGATACAATTTCAGGTCAGAATTGTAACTTATACATTGAGGAGTAAAAAAAAAAAAAAAAAAACAAAAATATAAAGAGAATAAAATTCATATATAAATAAATAAGAGAGAGAGAAAACAAATACAAAAAAGAAAGAGAGCATGTACACATCTAGCACGGAAGCATAACAGCAGTCAAGTAGTCAAAATTCCATACTCTCACTTATTCTCACATAATTCAAAATTTTTGACGCAACAAGTGATTCAAAATTCCTTACTCTCACATAAGACAAATTGTTGGTGCTTATTCTCACATAATTGTAAATTCAATATGGGGGCAAAATTTTAGAAAACGGATAAAGCAGTCTTAGATATCTTTAAAATGTATACATATACAATATGTGGCAAGTTGAAAGTGCCCCAACACCATATCAGCAGGCCTAGACTTTTCGGCCACGTCACAAATAAGAGTAGTATGTTCCTTATAAGTAGAAATATTCGCGTTTTGGGGGAATATAGGAATAAGTTACATGCAACTCTTTGCTACCAATTTTCGGCCAAATGGCAAAAAATTCGACGTCGAAAGGAGTTGGATATCCGGATGAATAGAACAGAAAGACAACGGATATCGTAATTAAAACACTATCCCAGTAAGATCTAATCGATATTTTCTGAAAACAGAGAAAATGGAAGACTAGGCTTTGACTCAGAAAACTCCACGGCAACGTGTACCGCGTGACGGCAACATCCAAGGCTGCAAAACGTGCAAAACAAAAAGTACGTATTGTGACACGCAGATTCCACAAAATCCATTTCGGTTACTAAAAGGAAATATGATACAAAACATTATTAATACAATTCTTTACACCATCTTGCCTAAAATTTTCATTTAAAATTTGAACATTTACTGTAGGTATGTTCATATTACAAAACTTTTTTTTAATTTTTCCATTACTCTGTAGTCCTAGCACTATAAAAATGCCCTCTCAGGTTCAAAGACTTTGTTTCGTTTGTTTTCCCCGACGGTTTTTTATTCGAAAGCGCCTTTTTGTCTGTCAATTGCCAATCAACACGAAAAACTTCACGTCAAGCGTTTTATTGCTTGACAAAACCGTTCTCAACCTCTTATATATTCAGCGGTCGGAAGCTACACTAATAACACTAATGAAATGAACATAAATAGTTTCTAAAAACATTTGCCAGTGTATTAGAAAGCCAAGGCTCACTGGACATGGGGAGCCTTTCTGAGCTCTCCTAGAAAAACCGCAAACATTCGTGGAAGAAATGTCTCTAAAGTATTAAATTTTCTCCGACTTACTCTATTAGCCAATAACAACTGCGGCCTGTTTACAATATGTAAAGCTTCCACTCGTAGCATACGTAACGATAAACGCCTATTTGGGGATCTCTGTAACTTTAAGGCTCTTAACGAATACATGTTAAAATATTTTTATATTTTATCTCTGGCAATATCACTAACATGGAAAGCATGCAAAATTAGTTTTGTTATTGATATTACAAAAATTCAAAATTATTTAACTAATGGATCCGAATTTAAGAAATGTGGGTTGACTCTTTACTGTTATAATAGAAAACCTAAATATTAAATTTATTTTTTGCCTTTAAAACCAAAGTTGAAAGATTTCTTGACATTATACAATAAAATCACAGAGCTTTGTTTTGGTCGCTGCGTGGACAATTTTAATGGTCGTGTGTTAAGTAATACAGAGGTATTTTGTACACTAAAGCATTAACGGGTTTGTGAATAATATTCATTATCATTTATTATAGAATATTTGCGTCAATCATTGCGTCAATAAATTTGCACGCTTTAATCAAGCAATGATGAAGGTTTATGTGGAAGTGCAAACACAATTAAATCAAAAACGTCTAAAGGAACTGGAAGAGCAACAAAAGTTACTAGATCAGAAATCGCTACAATTACCTATTAGCCCTACTGAAAAATCAGCACCTTTAAGAACAGATCAAAATTTGCCGGCATAAAATTACACATTTATTAGTTCTAATTGTATATATATATATATATATATATATATACATATATAATTAAACCGTTCAGCTAGTTCTGTAAGTCTCAGATAATAATATAAATAACATGCGGCGTATTTGCTTAACTGTGTTGATAGGTCTGCCGGCTACCTGTAAAACAACTTTCAGTGAACATTTACTGGAGGCAAAATTTAATCGGTTTAATACCCTGCACCTTTGTTACGATGATTTCTTTGCTTTTAATACGGAAATACTACATACAGAAACTGACTATAAACTGAAACGAAACAATATTTTTCAAATCTTGCAGTCGGTAATTAAAATTTTGAAATTTGAAGAACACATTGCAAAGACCTTAAAGGAATTTTCAAAACTATCTTTAAGCTTAACTGATAACAACGAGGATTATGTAATTATTTGCGATGATAATCATTTTTATCGAAGTATGCGTTATAAACTTTATCAACTGGCGCGACGTTATAGTTTATCCTTTGTGCAAATATACTTTGAATGCGACCTTTCCAAGGCTTTGGAAAGAAATCAGAGTAGATCAGCTAATGGCAGGCTACCACCAGAAATTATAGACGGAATGCATAAGAGATTAGAATGCCCCAAGCCAAATATCACATTTGAACGCAACACTTTGATATTGAAAGATTATCAAGCGAATACAATCGACTGCTTGGTTTTACCGTTTTTAACAAATTCTTTTGCCACACCCTTAAAGCCTTTGGAAAGAATGGCTGTAAATAGCCCTGGCGATCAATCAGTAGTCCATCAATTAGACATTTTAATAAGAAAGCGAATAAATCAGCTAATAACGGATATTAGTGATAGGGATAAAAGAAGAGATCGTGCAAAATTTTTGAATAGCCAACGTAAAAATTTACTAAATGAGCTCACGCAAGAGCTGAGCCAACCATCGCAGATTTCTAACGAGCCCAAAAATCTACTAACAAAGTATATTAATAAATTGATGTAATAAGAAGCTGAAGCATTAAAAATAGATTAAATGGAAAAGGTTTATTTGAAGTTATATTTTATTGAAATACATTTAATTATAACAGTTATAAAACTGGCTGCATATGCTGCTCGTACATACTGTATAATTAATTGATAAATGCGTGGAAAATAAATGTTTACATCATTTTCGATTGTTATTTTCTAAGAGTATCCTATTCGTAAGACTAAAAAATCTCTTTTAAAAAACCATATTTAAAATATAATTTGTGCAACAAAACAAAAAAATGCTCAAATTCTTTGGCAATTTTGTACGATTTAATGTACGAGAGTTAATGCCAATTATTGCTTACTTAACGATTTAATTATCCATATCAAAAATACGAATAAATTAGTGAAAACCTAAACACTAAAATACATTTCACATTGACGAGACTCAAAGTTAAGGAGATTTAAGATTCATTGCTTTAATCCCCTTCACGCCGACCAGCGCGATTTTTGCAGTTCTATCTGGCCTTCAAGTGTTTTGGCCAAATAAATAACGAACAATTGGATGAGAGCGATACCTAACGCTATACCCGCTATGGCATATAAATTGCGTTCAGCCCAAACGCGTACAATTTCAATGCAACCGCTTGTCCATATTCGCTTGCTAGCAGCAGCGACTGAATGCTCTTGCACGCCATATCCGCACATAATGTTTACTAAGCCGGAGCTGATATCGGTAGCATTTATGCAGCAGCTATAAGGCACACCGCATTTTTCCACAGACGGTGAGGAGCAATTAAAATATTCGTTTTTACCTATATTTGCAAAAATATTTCCAAACATTTTGACTAATATTAGTTTTACTTTTCAATACATACTCCAATCCTGGTAGCCTACATTACTTAGGCCGCAGCATTTGAATTCTTTTTGAGCGAAATCAATGAAGTTCTGCAAGTCGGGATCATCGCGATACGAATGTATTATCTTGTCGGTGAATTTGTCTTCTAAGAATGAATTCATGTTTTGGGGAAATACAAAGCCCATTATGGCAATAGCCATTTCCAATAAAAAAAACAGCAGCAAGCACATCGAATAAAATTTTAAGAGGCAAGTATTCTCGCGCAAAGCGCCCAAACAGCCAGCAAAACTAACCACAAATATGACTATCCCCGCAATCATCATGACTAGAGATATATTCAAGATCACATCGTATACGGTCTCTAAACGTACCCAACCAGTAGATTCCCATTTGTCCATGAAAGCATAAAGACCGATACCCAACAGTAGTCCACCGAACAACCAGAAAATGAAATTCAGCATGAATATCATATATTTAACGCATGAACTAACGTAAGTGAAATTCTGAGATATTCTAGGATGCATATCGCGTATTTCTATGCCACAGTATCCACCACCGCTGTGATGACGATAATTGCTCATTGGTAATATATATTGAAGTAGGAAATCCAAAATTTAATTGACGCTCCTAGAGCTGATAGAGTTTTTAAAATTGCAAATCCAATGAAAATGGCAAATCTTTCCAATCTTTGCTTCCTTTGCCACCACCGTCTCCTTGTTGTCTAATACACTTGCACCTTGGTCTATTCTCAGTTAGCAGTTGTGTTTGCACAAATTAATTTCACATTTATAGCAACACCAATATTTGTTAAATGCTTCTAGTGTTCTTTAGAGAAAAATTTATTCCTCTTTCTACAATTCAGAAATTTTCAATTATTTCCTTCCTATTTCGATACGTAGACCAGAGTGGCCGACATTAATAATAAAAACCGAAAAAATATGAAAAGAATGGCAACGACAGGCAACCTTCTTTCGGGGAAGACACAATGAGGCGTTATTACTATTTCCCGGGACTTCAACTTTGTTAACGTTTTACAACACTTTGTGGGATTTGACAAATCATATTTTTGCATGTATACAAACAACCGAATAAAGCAGAAGGAAGAAAAGGCACACGAAGAAATGATGATCGTTTCTTTAAAATTTTAAAGTT
>KK502685.1:188594-208014 GCA_000688735.1 Glossina austeni
TGTGAGAAAGTGTATAAAAGGCGAACGGAAAGAAATGTAACGAAATTGGAAGAACAATTTCAACAATTTTATTACATGTAAATGTTAAATTGTTGCCGTTAAGTTTTGCAATGAAACCGTTGTTAAAATCGGCCCAGTCATGGATTTTTTTTTCTTGTAGAACCAATTGATGAACTTCGATGTGTGTGCGAAAACATTTAGGCCCTTTAGAGAAAGCAAAACTGCCCGGCTATTTATAATCTGGAAAGTTGTTGGATATTACGTCCAGAATTACTTGGTGGCAGGTTTACATATATTAAGTTTAGGGTTTTTCCCAAAAATTTTGTACTTAACATTTTATAACTGCACAATGCGCGGTATCGATTATACAATTAAAGTAGTCAATCCGCAGGTTAGTGACCGTGCAATTTAGTAACAGACTTGATTTGGGTTTCAGACTAAACATTGTTCATTGTTCATTATTTCAGTTTCTTTAATGGAAATACGAAAGTTATGCACTATCTCGAATTTTCCTGTAAAATTACGGGTTATATGCCTTCAGGGATTTCGACTGAAAGTAATTGTCTTTAAGGAATTTCATGGCGTTTTGGGCTTTGCCTCGCTATTGCTAATTGTTTTGGGACATAAAAATTGAATTATTTCAAGCACTCATTTAAGAAGAGATGCACTTAAAAACAAAAAAACAAAAGTTACCAAAAGCATCTATTTGGTCTAATCTGCAGTGATACCGGAGCAACATTTTTATCATGCAGGGTTGGAATACCACCAATGAAAGCAACAGCATTGTCACAACTATATATACATGAAGGGCTTATGTAAAATAGTGGGTGCTCTAAAGGAATCATTTGCTAGCAAGGAAGCCAATTGGATTAAAGAACCAGTTCAAGCGGCCGCTAATTTTGAAAATGGTCTTTATGTGCGCAAGCTGTGCTAAAAGCAATACGAAAGTCGAGTGGGATGAAGTCTTGGCAGAGAATACAAATCAATTCCGACTCTCCTTCAAATCATGATCGAATTATGCGTTTCGCACGTATGTCTATCATGTAAGGAGAAGTAAAATGAGATTATTAAGAGTATTTTTTAATTTCAATCATAAATGTAAAATTTTAGCTTATTAACATAATGTAGTAAGAAAATAACGTTCGTTTAAAAGTCCAATCCAGTCGCAGTTCGTTTAAAAATTGAAAAAGCCACACATATCACGTGGGGGAGATAATTTTATAGAAATTTATTTCTTTGAACCGGCAATAAAAAAAAATCGCGTGAACCAAATGGATGAGAAAGAAAAGTCTGTCAGCTACCATTTTCTTTTATTATCGGTAAGAAATCTTTTCTCTTAATTCATTTGTGTTCTTTTTGCAGCCATTAGCACACACTTATTCTTTATTTGGTGAAATTTCTGCTTAATTGTTATCATTCGTCAGACGCTTATAAAACTTGCATGTCAAAATTAATCGTATCACCGCCACTTTACAACACTCACCCATTAAAACTTATTTATCGCCGAAAAGTGGCAACTTCCAAGATGAAGAACTTGTCTTTCCCGACAAGGAAAAGCCGCACATATCGATGAGTGAAGAAGAAGCGTCTTACACTATAAAACGTAAAGAAGAAGCATTTACCCCACAAAACAATTTTTGGCATGATGGAGTATAATGGTAAAGAAGGAGATCCTGAAGTGAGAGGTATAATTGATAAAAGGGGGAGGCAAGCAATCGCATGACATAAGCAATCTTTAGAGATTGTACGATCAATAATAAAAAATATTTACGCCCAAATAGCACTTTACACGAATTTTTCTCGTCATAATCGCCTTATCAAACTAATCAAAACGATAGCATTTGACGTACAAAAATATTTATTAGAAATAAACAATAGTTGAGTGATGCCCTTGTGCGTTGGTTATTTTAAATTTGGATTATAATCTTTATAAATCATTAGATTTAAAATTTCACCACACTTCGTATACTTTTGCCCTCATGCATCAATTCGAAAGCATCATTAATTTTTTCAAGTTGCATAGTGTGTGTAACAAATTCGTCTACGAGCAATTCCTGACGCATGTATTCCTCTACTAATTTAGGGACATCTGATCCACTTTTCCATCCACCAAAAGCCGTGCCTTTCCAAGTGCGTCCCACTACTAACTGGAAAGGTCTAGTGCTAATCTCTTGACCGGCCGCAGCAACGCCTATGATAACCGATGTACCCCAACCTTTATGAGTAGACTCTAATGCAGCCCGCATCGTATTGACGTTACCAATGCATTCGAAGGTATAGTCGAAACCACCATCGTATTTTTCAAGTAGGTAATTTTGAATAGGCCCTTCATCCTCTATATCATTAGGATTTATAAATTCGGTAAAGCCGAATTGCTTAGCTAATTCAAATTTGCTCGAATTTATATCAATGCCTACGATTTTTGATGCTCCGGCTTTTTTACAACCTAAGGCAGTGGCCAACCCAACGGCGCCCAAACCCCAAATAGCACAAGACGTGCCAGCTTCAACCTTAAATTGAAAATTTTTTCAATTACTAAGGAGAGTATCACAAACTGACGCATACCTTCGCAGTATTCAGTGCGGCCCCATAGCCAGTAGGAATACCACAACCCAATAAACAGACTTTATCCATCGGAGCTTTTTCATTAATCTAAAATAATTTAAATATTTGTTTAACATCCTTTTTAGAGCATGTTGCAAACTAACTTTACACAATGATATATCCGCTACTACGGTGTACTCAGAAAACGTCGACGTGCCCATGAAATGGAATATCTTTTGCCCGTGGCAAGAAAATCTCGTTGTACCGTCCGGCATTACTCCTTGACCTTGAGTAACTCGAATTTTTTGACATAAATTCGTCTTCTTACTATTGCAAAATTTGCATTCGTTACATTGCGGTATGTAAGTGGGTATTACATGATCACCAGCTTTAAATTTAGTAACATCTTGACCTACGCTCTCCACAATACCAGCGCCTTCATGCCCCAAAATGACAGGGAATTTGCCTTCAGGATCAAATCCATTCAAAGTGTACGCATCCGTATGGCAAACGCCAGTTGCAAAAATTTTAATCCGAACTTCATGTGATTTAGGCGGTTCGACTTCAATCTCTTCGATTACAAGAGGTTTCTTTGCCTCCCAAGCTACCGCAGCTTTGCAAATGATAACCTTAGATATGTCATAATAAGATTTCAATACAATACAAATCAATTAGAATGTAATTTAAATGCACACTCACTTTCCCCTCCGTAATCGAAGACATTTCTAAAGCAAACTAATTAGTTTTATGATCTTCACTGCTTGCAAATGAAAGGAGGACTGACTAGTTTTAACAATCTGAAAAAATAAGTAGCAGTAAAAGTTGCCGAACACTCCAAACAATGGAAACTGTGAAACTGCGATTAAAAGATTCGTTTCTTAAAATCGCAAACGCAATTACAGTAAAGTGTCCTTTGACGCAATTTTTGCTTTATCAAAAAACTTTTTCTTTTTTTTTTGGGATGTTGAGTTAAGATGGACCAAGCCAATAAATTTGTGGCTTATATGTCCAGAGAATAAACAGTCGTAATTGTTCGTAAGAAATATCTATAAACCGCAACAAAAAAAGAAACGGCCGTAATAGCTAAAGCCGATATGTTAAGTGTAATTGTATGGGTATATGTGTATGTATGTGTGTGTGTAAAGATTGTTGAGTTGTTAAACGTCATGTGAAAAAAAAAAACAGCATTGCAAACTTTGGCTGAAAACAAAAACGGAATATTATAGGAAAAGAAAATGATGATTGAACGCAAAAAATAATTTAAAACAATAAATTCTTTTTTCTATTAAAGCAAATTATTTGCCCTAGATGACGTACATTTTTTTGCTACAAAGAGATCGAGAAGACCATCATATAACTTGAAGAAGCTCTAATACTAGTGACATCTGAAAATTAGATGCTCAGCAGACTCGCTAATATTACAAACTTCACAAATATCATGAGTCTGTAAAGAATTTTGATTTCCGAGGAATTAAAGAAAGTCTCTGATAAGGATTCAAATTGAAATATGGGAAAGGCGACTGGATTTAACACATGCAAATCTCTTTAAATTCATCATTTAGTTGTTGAAAGATGTGGTTACGAATTGCCCGTATTGCTACATTGGGAGTACATTTGATGGGCGAAATTGGTCCATCAACTTGAGCCCTTATTGCATGAAATTCAGCTTTTTCATTAAAAAAAAAAAAAGCCGCAGTGACCAGGTATCCAAACAAAATGACAATCATCCATTTGAGATTCATGTAACATCCTGAGTATATCAAATATATATTGATTATCTGCATCCCTTTTATTTATTAGATTTAGAGTTGACTTACTATCAGAAGAAACCAATTTTTTTATACCATCGATAATAGCCATCTCATTAGCGTATCTGATGGCAAGCAATTCAATAAAAGTCGAGGAAAGTTTCGAAACTTACGAAACTTTGACTCTGTGCACTATTTTAGACTTATAGTTCATTACCGAGTAGCTAAATACATTATGGCCAAGGGAACCGTCAGTTGTATATATATCATAGCCGTTGTTGTAATACAAAAGAAGCTTTTCTTGACATAAGACCCTCATACAAGAGAGACTAACATTTTGCTTCGTGGTAGAGATCGATTTCAGTGTGTTCATGAAGATTCTACTTTTATTGGCAACAATATTCCAGAGAGGGATTGAATTTGTCTTATCAACAATATGAAGGAGTTTTTCATAACAAAATGTGTGGCTGCAAGAGACAGTATCACTGAGAGATATAACTTTCTGGAAAAAGAAAGGATTCATTATCTTGACGTTAATTAACTCCTTGGTTTTAGATCAATGCCAAACTTCTGAGCTGAATTCTTAAAATTGTTTTACAATACGGGATCGCGTGATTTATCCATGAGCAGCTAGGATGCCAGGAGTGCATAAATGACCTAACCGAAAAGGAAGATGACATTTGCGAAGAGGTGAGCGGTCGAAAAGTTGCAAAGGACCGCACAGACAACATGACCCTCACCAGCAAATGCCTGGAGCCGGCCTTCCCGAAAATAGAGGTGCACGAGGCATTCCACCGCGCCTAGGACATGTTCAACATATGGTGGACATATGGTGGGACATCGACAAGCGCGTGCTGGCAAGTGTGGTGGCAGAGAAGCAGATTTCTGTAGCAGCGGCGGTAGTCATAGAACCAACTTACTTGGCTATATATTCTTCATACTTTTAACAGGAAGACACTGGAGGGAGACACAAAATACAAATGTTCCCTCATTCTAAGGTAAATATAATATTATACAGGTATATTTATAAATTGCTTATTTACTTTCTTCTATGTTACAAAGTACGCAATAAAAAAGCCAAAATACATTAAAAGAGATTACGGATGATATCGGATAAAATTAAAAAAAAGGATTAATAAATGTAAAGGCTGCGCGAAAATTAAAAAAACTAACATATTTCAAAGTTTTAAGAAGCCGGAATTACAGATGAGGGTGTAGTAATATTTGTCGTCTGCTGCAGAGGCCCTGTACTGATATGGGTTGACGGAATAGGAGTTGGGTTTGTTTGCGGCGGTTGTTGATTTGCGACGCAAGTTCCTTGCGAACCATCTGACACTGCTAGTGACACTGGGGGATTAGTATCTATAGAAAGTATTGACTCGCATTATTAATTTTTAGTGTAGTCATGAAATTACTCACCCATAGATATTGTTGCTTGGCCAGATAGTGGAGTACCTACGACGGTAGTTGCAGTGGCATGTGAAGCGGTCGCAGCACTGGGTCCACCTACGTGGGGAGACGATGGAGAAGTATTGAGACCGCCCGTCACATTGCTGCTGGAACCTATCTGGGACCCAGTGCTTGGATGGCCACTAATAATGGAATGATTGCCAGCCGATAAAGTACTAGCAGACGTTGATCCAGCTCCAGCTGGTGATGTTCCTTGCCACTGTTGTTCTTGTAAACGATGATGAGCTTGCTGCCTCGCTCTAAATTCGGCTGCCTTCAATTGTTCCAAGTGGAATTGTTGACGTTCAGTAATCAATTGCTGTCGTTGATATTCTAAACCCTCCCGTTCACGTTCCATCGTAGTTTCAAGTTCTTCAAAGTGCCGCAGTTTTATTTCCAATTTCTTCATTTGGGTCTCTACCAGTAGCGCAACCAAGGATTTAATCTTACGCTCTTCTAAAGCAGCCAAATGTTTTGCCTTCACTGCTGCTGAAGCCAATGCAGCAGCTGCAGCCGTTTGTACGTTTGCTTCATTAAATAATTGTTTCGATTCATCTTCTTTCAAACTCTCACCGTCAATTGCTCCGTCCTCCCGCATGTCAGCAGATGTTGTTCCGCCAGACACATCTTCGTTATATAAATTAGTTAATTATTACTTATTAAAATAAATAAATCAATAGTCTTACAAACCTGCTTTCTTTGTCATATCCTTCATTTCTTCATCGGCAGAAACAGGAAGTGCAATGGCATTAACATCGTCATCTTCTTTGTCAGCTCCAGTGCCAGCGATGCCGCTATTAGCCAAGCCGAAAGTAGGGTTAAATTTTCCAGCAGTCGAAGCTTTTTCAACATTTTTCATATGGTTATCCATTATGGTGGCTGGTACTTCATCTTTGATCGCCGCGAACTCTTCCATCGCGGCTTTAGCGGCAGCTGCCGCTACTCTTGGGTCAACCACTGAGGCCAAAAATGCAACCGTAGACATTAATGGATTTCCAGACTTACTAAAGGGAATCGGTTGACAACCTAAAGGACCTAGAAAGCCACCATCATCCTCCAAATAAGAATCTTCGATGGGCAAACGCAAAAAGTGCAATATACATTCATCCTGAGTGCGAGTGCCAACATGCTCGCAGACTTTATTCCAGTCGTCCTTATGCAATTCTAGTCCTTCTAACAGTAGCAAAGTTTCCTGATCACTCCATTCCCGTGACATACTTGCTGCAGTACGATTTTTCATCGCAGCAGGTTTTTTTACATATTGATCTAACTTTAAGCCAAACTGGCTTGAAGTATTTGTCCCATTTTCCACAGATTCTACTTTTAGAGTGACCGGAGCTTTATCTAGCGAGTCTTCTTTGCATTCTTTTATAGCTGTAATTATAGGCTTTTTATCGAGATCGAGCAAAGTTTTGGCAGCTGAGGGTTGTTGAGTTTTTTGGGGATTCAGAGATTGCAAACCGGATGGAGTATCCGATAGAATGTGAAAATGTGAGGTGGGTGGGGGGCCCATTGGAGTAGGCCGTAACTCAGCATCAATTTGGTAATTAATTAATCCCCATTGCTCAAGGAAAGCATGAACTCGCATTATAGCACATACATCACCAGCGAGGTTTCGACGGCAGGCGGTACTAGTTAAATATTCAGTAGGGTTGAGTCGATAGGTGTCGATCATGAAATTGCGATATGCCATATAAATCTCCGGTGTTTTAGACTTATTTTTCGAATTAAAAAATTCGGGCATAGCCCGTTTCTCAATCGTGTGTATCGAATTATAATCAAACCAGGCGGAATATGATGGGACAATTATATGATGCGTCTGCTCAGTAACATTGTCTTCCACATCTTCTTTAGCAGACGAAGAGAACTCTTGTGTATTGCTGTTGTCGCTAGTCTTTCCAGTTTGTGAATTTTCGCCATCGCAGGTAGATAAGGTAGATAATGCCTGCGCAGCACTACCCCCGGTCATTTCATCATCCAAATCGGTGATTGTACCGCCTTCAATGGTTACAAAAGTCAGTATTTTAATGTAATGGATATAAGGGAACAATGTGATGTACTACATGTCTTACCTTTTATTGGCATCATGTCGTTATCACCTCTAGATTTATTACCAAGTGCAGGACTAGCTGTAGATTGTAAGGATGACGTTTTAATAACTTCCTGCAAATTGGTTTCTGAAGGTGGATCGTCCATATCACGTGTTAAATCTTCATCATCGTCGTCATTACGAACTTTTTTGTGTATTACGGCTGGGGAACGTTTACGTTTACCAGGTTTTGACGAGCCGGGAGAAGGCGACCGTCTACGCTTTTGTTTAGTCCCTCCTGCGTTGCTGGGCTTTTTCTTATCGTCAGTACCAAATGACATTATATAATCTACGGATAAACGTTGCTTATGCATTTTCTTTTTACCCATTTCGTCCACTTCATAATCCTCTTCCGCCATCCATTCGTTATATTGTTCCAAGTCTAAAATCCAGGAGGCCGATACTCGCCAGCGCTCAATGGGTGATTCGGGGTTTTCGGGAACATTATCGGGCAAATCGAAAATATTTGGCGTCCAAGTATCGTATGATTCCGGCAAGCAGTACCAATGTAACATAACATGACTTCCACGTTTGAAAATGGGACGAGCGTACTCATCGTGGTGCGGATCGACTACTGGATAAATAATATGCGTAGCGTCTTCTTCATTTGAAACTATCTCCACACGACGGGTATCTAAAATTTCTCGTAAACGTGCGGCCAATTGTTTATCCATGTCTACTTCAGGTCTTATATAGATATATGGAATTCGGTAAAGATCTGCTTCAACCAAAGCTTGTTCAATATCATTCAGTAATTGAATGTTTGGATCTTTACTGGGATTTTTGCCGACAGTAAAATCAAACTTTTTTCCCCTTTGATCATTGCGGAAACGAAACATATTAGCAAATATAGTGCATAGGCCTCCGTTGGGTTTGAAATCCAAAAAGCAACGCATCTGAAATCATATATGCTACCGTTGAATTTATAGGTTTAATAAACGAGATCAACTTACTGGTATTCGCGTCGCTGGCGGCTTTGTGGAATTCTTACCCAATTTAGCTTCCACATACTGGAGAAATTGAATTAGCAACTGTGCTAAACTTTCCTTAGTTATGGGTTCGCTGCTATTTGCCAAATACTAGAAATTTATGTTATTTATGCCATTATCATTTTTTGAAATCAAAAATGGCTGCAACATCACATCATTATGGAAATTCAGACTCGCTCATTTAATTGTGTTTTTTTACTCTTTGTATAGACATTGTTTAGCCATTTTTTTTTTTTTTCGTTCACTTCGTTTACTCACTTTTCTACAATTTTTCTGCAACCATAAACGTATTATTTCAAAACCTTGTAATGATTCAGAAGAATTAAAGAACTCTACATTTGGACCGCCATCCTCTTTCGGTGCTAAAGTATTCATTTTACTATATCTTATTATGTATAAATTCTTAGAGAAATTGCAAGAAATCTCAACAAAAAAACATTCGTCTCTACAATACAATACACGAACTAGTGATGAGTGAATGTTGATAATATTATCGGTACGGCATATTATTTAACTCTTCCAAAACATTTTTGGGGATCGCAAAGATATAAAACAACAATAATTACGTACACCAAGAAATAATTCAAGCCTGCACCAAGAAATAATTTCAATCAACCGTTAATATGATATGGAATGAATGACAAAGTATTTATTTTAGTATATAGTTTTGTTGAGTAATGGGCCGAAATGTTTTAAGATCAACGATTACATATACATTTAACATATTTTATACAATTTTCCATCTCACACATGAGTTATTCTATAGGTCGTCTATTCATATTACATTATTATTATATTGCTCACATTCCTGAAATAAACAATTTAATAAATGAATATTAAAATATTAAAAACTAGTCCTTCATCCTAGCTTATGAAAATTGAACTATTTTCTATTTTCCCGATAATACACAAATCGGCATGCTGCCGGGCCAAAGATTTCGAATTTTCAAAACTTCATTTCGCGTTTATATATATATAAACACTTACTTAAAAACACTGAATACGCTTCTGCTTTGAAAAAGTTTAGGAGAATGCGACGTTATATCAAGAAACTATTAACCGAATCTGTTCCCACACAAATAGTGAGGGATCAGAATTCCGTTCATTTTTCCGTTCCAGCCTGAAGTTTATATGTTAACAAAAAAAAAAAATATCCGAATAATTTGAACATAAATCACTAGTATCCTGAAAATTAGATCAAATGAAAAGCAATATAATAATACACCAAGAATCAGCCTCATTCACATTTTACGTGCAAAAAAAAAACTGAAAACGGAATGAATAGTGAGAATGAGCAAGTTTACAAAACTTTGTTAATTAACAGGGCTGCCATCTGATGTCAATTTTGAACTAATTGTTGGAACATCTATATATTTAATCGTCTCTTTGATGTAATTCTTTACAGCTACATAACAGACACTTCAGCTTAATCTAAATTCAGTTAATTGAAGTCGGGGGATAAATTGGCGTTTATTGGCAACACTACTTGTCACTGTGAAAAGCAATGACCCGTAAATGAAATTCTAATAAATAAAGGATATCTTTTATAAAATTTGCAACATATTTTCTCAAAATACCGGAACGTGTGCAGAAAGATTAAATCGACGAACGGATTTTTTTCATTTTATTGGTAACAAAAAAAAAGCGAATAATAATCAACTGCGAAAAAGAACATAATAATAATAAAAAAAAAAGTATTTATGTACAAATTCATTTGGATAATCTGGATAATATATTGTAAGTGAGGATAACGCGTTTAAAAAAAATTCGAAAAATAATTGGGAATTTCTCGGAAAAATGCAGCAAAACTATAAAATCAAAAGTAAAATGTATTAAAAGTTTACGTTCTGTATATGTTAACCGTACTAACACGTTTAAAGTGAAGACCAAGAGAGTTGTCGTAGACAGAATTTTTTATCAAATCAAAGGCAAGTACCATTTCACATGGACTACAGAGTTTTCTCCAAGTAATTGAAAAAATTAAAATGTAATATTGAACGTATTAAACCCCTTGTTAATTTAAATTATTTTGTTTCATCTGTTTCAACTGTACAATGATTGCTCTTGCATTTTCTTTAAGAGGCATAAAAGAAATATAAATAAATAGCTATGTTCTAACTTATTACATTTAATTGCTAGTTAAGTGTTCATTTCATGCGCTTATGTTAGTTTTTTTATTTAACGCATATTGAGGCCATGCAAATACTGATAAGTAAACTAATTTTAATTGGTTTTCGTAAATGACTGTGTTTGTCTGTTTTGGTCGATTTATGCAGCTGCATTCGCTTTATTTACGTGCCAGCTGTTAATACAACGCCTATACGAATAATTTGCACATTTACTAAAAATTTATTTAAATCACTTTTGTTGTTGTTTTTTGTTCGCTCTATTTCTGATAGTTCATCTATATAGCTTTGCAAAAAGATCAAACCTGTTGTTATAGACAGTTTCTCCTTGATTTTACACGATATCCCTCAACTCTGCTAGAAGTTTACTCATAAACTACGAACTATCCTGTCACATACGAAATTAGCTTCTAAATCGTTAACCCGACTATAGAGACGTGAAATTTGCATTTAGCGCTTTCTAGGTTCAATCAGATTTAGGGACATTTCGTAGCCGTTACTACTAAGAGTTTCTTTCTCCACATTAAATGCATTACAATAATAACATATTGCTTTGCAGGATACAGCAAATAAGTGATATTTGCTCCAGCAAGTGAGTCAATTACAGAATTTCATAATGACGTCAAGGTGAGTAGAGAAACGTCTAATAAAGCCTATAAAATTTAACCGCCTCGGTACTGTGAAACGTTTTCACAACATTTTTTACTATTATTAATACCATCGAATGGAAAATATTGACTTTTCAGACTTGATCGTTTGTTTATTCTATTGGAGTCAGGTTCATCGTCACTAACGCGCCGGGCCGCTGCAAAGCAAATTGGCGAAGTGCAAAAGCTATATCCTCACGAGCTACACGCTCTATTAAATCGTCTCATTGGCTATTTACACAGTAGTTCATGGGATACACGCATAGCAGCCGCTCAATCAGTGGAAGCTATTCTTGCTAACGTACCTCAATGGCGGCCGGAATTATATTTGAATGCTGGTATTGTAAAACGAGAAATCAAAAAAGAGGAAGCGCCCGTTCATGTAGCAGATGAAGAAAATAGCTGCCAGTCGAATGATTCCAACGCTACAACAAATACCACTGCGTCCACCGTTGCCAGTGAGCACAACAAGGACCGCTATTTAACGATTAGCGAATTTAACTTGGAGCAAGTACTCAAAAAAGGTGCTCGCCTTATTGGCTCAGAGGGTGTAGAATTTGATATTAATGACGATACCAGCGTCACTGCTATAGACGCCACCAAAGAAACAGCCACCGAACGTTTAAGTAGGCAACGGGCTTTATTAAATGAAAAGCTAGGTTTAACGCAAGCCTCTAAACTGGGCGTTAACCTTACGGACATGATTGTCGATGAAGATGTAATGCGTAGCAGCAACAATTATAACATTAACGAAGAGAAAGTGCCGGTGGAACATATTCTCAACATTAAGCCAAATGTGAACCTGATTCCTTCGAATGGTCAGCAACTTAGTTGCCGTGAAATGAACAGAGCTAAACGTAAGGCTCGTCAAAATGCTGCTGTATCGTCAGGGAATAATGTGAATATTCATTCAGCGAATGGGAAAAATGATGAACCAGAGAAAAAGAAACTGAAAAGTGGTGAATCGCAACGGCAAGAAGTTTTTTACAGTTTAAACGGTCTGTTCAATGTAGTTGGTTGATTGGGACGACTAAAAATATTTTTCTTTTTTTAAATAGATCCTGTCCCTGATGCAACTGGAATGTGGATAGATGCTTTTAATTGGCCCTTGGAGAATTTCTGTGCTCGTCTATACGTCGACCTCTTTCATGCCAAATGGGAAATACGCCATGGTGCTGCCACCGCTTTGCGTGAGCTCATCAATCAGCATGCATCCGGAGCAGGAAAGGGACTAAATATGACACGCGAGGAGGTGGGTAATTCTGTTTCAGATCTCTATTTTAATTTTTATAAAATCAGTATTATTTTATTTTGTGTTGAGCGACTAGATGCAAATTTATCACAACATGTGGCTTGAAGATGCTGCTCTCCGTTTACTTTGTGTGCTTTGTTTGGATCGCTTTGGCGATTTTGTTTCCGACCAGGTAGTCGCCCCCGTACGCGAAACTTGTGCTCAAGTATTGGGCACAATTGTCAAAGAAATGGAACCCACGAAGGTATTTGAAATAGTCCGCATTTTACGCACTTTACTGAAGCAGAACGAATGGGAGGTTCGCCATGGTGGCTTATTAGGCCTGAAATATGTGTTTGTGGTGCAAGAAAAACTTTTGCCAACCTATTTGCCGCAAACAATTTCAGATATATTAATGGGGCTTTTTGATGGCGTTGATGACGTGGGCGCTGTCGCAGCTTCTACTTTAATACCAGTGGCTTCTTGGTTACCTCAATTATTGAGTCCCACACAAGTGTCGTCGATTGTTAAGATGCTTTGGGATTTGTTGCTAGATCAAGATGAATTAACGTCGGCTTCTAACAGTTTTATGGGCCTTTTAGCAGCCATACTTTGTCTTCCAAATGCTTCCAGCTGGATTCAGTAAGTCAGTGCCAAGGATTCTGATAAAAATTGCAAATATAATTTGTGCCAATTTCTAGAATGGAACCTATGTCCACGTTAGTGCCCCGATTATGGCCATTTCTCTCTCACAGCACCAGTTCAGTTCGTAAGTCCACTTTAATCACTTTGCAAACTTTGACAATCAATAACAGTGTAAAAAAGGAAAGCTCAGTTACACCCATTGCCAAAACTGATGCAATGACGGAAGCTGATTTCAACTTTGACTCGAAAAATTTGAAGCTAAATTTCGGTGTTATTGATTGGCAGTGGAAGTTAGTACAGGATGCCCTCCGTCATATATATCAACGCATATTAGTCGAGCCGTTAGCAGATATACAAGAATCGGCGAAAAATGTTTGGTTAAATATCATAGAAAGTGCTGATCTGGGGGCGTTGTTGCATGCGGCTTGTCCCTATGTATCCTCTTGGATATGCTTAGCAATGCAGCCGTCTCGACTGCCATTCGACCCTGCCATATTGATTCAAACTGTTAGCACTGATTGTAATAGCAGCGGCAATCAGGACAGTTCTCCCGCTCAGAGAAGACGGCAGCAACGCTTTGCTGATGATTTGGGTGGCGCCAACTCCCCAGTAATGCTAAAACTTTACTTGGGCGGCAGTGAGTCTACTCCTCTGGAAGTGCGAGAGCAAAATTACGTGCGTACTCGTATTACAGCAGCCCGCGTTCTGGGTTCATTATCGCGTTATCTGGTGCAACCGGCCCCTGGTGTAGTTTATACGTCAGACTCCGAAAGTCCTATGGAATGCTATGTCAAAGTTCTGTTGGGTCATCTTAACTCTCGTTCGTCTGTGCAACGTATAGTCTGCAGTTTAATAATCGCCTTTTGGGCACAAAACGATTGCACAGTTTGTCCGGGTCCACAAAAATTGCAGGAGAAATTACTCAGTTGTGTCGCAGAGTGCGTTTATTACGACGAAGTCGCCATAAACTTTACCAGGTGAGCAACCAGTCTATGTAAGTGTTAAATCCAGTCACTACACGTTAATTGTTCCAGGTTGCTTCAAGAGGCTCATGATCTTATTGCAACATTTAAGCAATACAAAATACCCGTAAACGATTTTGGACAGGCCAAAGTTCTGACATTAGATCAGATAGAAGCCTTATCGACAACGTTTACCGCCGATTTGCGCAAACATCAAGTAAAACCTAAGGTGCTCGAGTTGCTTGAAGATCGAAGAAAAGGCCTTCAGCATTCATTGCAACAGACGTGTGCGGAACAAACAGCTTATAACATTAGCACCCAAGCCGCTTTAGCGGGCTCCGTAGTCTGTTTAAAGAGTCTTCCGGAAAAACTAAACCCAATCGTTAAACCACTGATGGAGTCCATAAAGCGGGAAGACTGTCAGCTTTTGCAAGAATTATCCGCTGAATTTTTAGTGGAGCTAATGGCCCAAATTTGTGATAGAAACCCTAGTCCCAATAGTAAAATATTCAACAATCTCTGCACGCTACTTAAAAGCGATAATGAATTTACACCACTTATTGTAAGTCGATCACTTTATCCCTTAGTCTCATTATTCGTAGAAAAACTGTCGTTTTAGTTGAGTCCTGTATTAACGCTAAAACAGACATCATATGTTAGTTCATCGGCGCAAAACGTACAGTGTATTTATTATGGAATATTATCACTAAGTTTGCAGCCGAGCACTTATACAATAACTGGTTCAGATGGTAGTTCATTAGCAATTAATACGTCTAATATGCCACGTGGTCCAGGCAGACCGCCTTTGTGCGAAACACAAGCAGGTGCTGTAGGCAACGCTATCGCGACAGAAAACAGTTCCAATCCGTTAAACGAAACAGAATCAAAGTATGGCCGTATTCAACGCTTGGGTTCAGCGAGTGCCATCTCAAAGTTGTGCAAACATTTCGGAGCACAACTTATGCGAAAGATGCCCATTTTCGAAGAATTGATGTTCGCAAGAATCAATCAATACGTTACAGCTTTTCCAGACATGGATTTGCTACAAGATGTAAAAATAGATGTTATTCAGTGTAACAATTTAACTACTTCTCTACAATTAATTGAAACAGCAGCTCCTCACATGCATAAGGATTTTCATGCTGTGCTATTCCAAATGCTGAACCGATTGGGCATCCTCATTGCCCATCCTCTAAAAGCGGTACGTAAGCAAATAACGCATTTATTTTAATAATTTCAGGCACGTATCTAATTTCGATTTTAGATACGCCACATGACCGCCCGATGTATCGCTACATTGGCCGATATCGACAGTTGTCAAACTATGGATTTTGTGGTGAATCATTTATTGCTTCTATTACGTAAGATCGAAAAAGTGATAGACCGTCAAGGTGGAATTGAGGCGATTGCTCGAGTCGTAGAGAAACTTCAAATCAAAATCGTTCCGTATATAGTATTGCTGGTGGTACCTTTGCTAGGTTGCATGAGTGACTCTGACGAGTGCGTTCGTTTATTGTCCACTCATTGCTTTGCTACACTTATTCAGCTAATGCCTCTGGACTCCAAGACGAACTCAAGTGGAGGAATCATTGAACATAAGATTAAGTCCGCCGAGTTGCAAGCACGCAAAACGCGAGATCGCGAATTCCTTGATTATTTGTTTACTCCCAAATCTATACCAGATTATAAGGTGCCTGTACCGATTAGCGTAGATTTGCGTCCTTATCAACAGGCGGGTGTAAATTGGCTGTGGTTCCTTAATAAATATAATCTACATGGTATACTCTGTGACGACATGGGTCTTGGCAAAACTCTTCAGACTATCTGCATAATGGCTGGTGATCATCATCAGCGTCGTGTGGATAACGTCAGCGATTTGCCAAGTCTTGTTATTTGTCCACCATCTCTTACGGGCCATTGGGTTTATGAAGTTGAAAAATTTTTGCAAAACTCTGACATTTTACGGCCGATGCAATATGTTGGATTGCCCAGTGGACGTGAGTTATTGCGATGTTTGATAGGCAAAAGCTTTAATTTTGTAGTAGCATCATACGATACCATACGTAAGGATATTGAATTTTTTAATACCATACACTGGAACTATTGTGTGTTAGATGAAGGGCACATCATCAAAAACGGGAAAACTAAAAGTTCGAAAGCTATAAAAATGTTAAAAGCTAATCACCGTCTAATATTGTCAGGAACGCCTATACAGAATAATGTGTTGGAATTATGGTCTTTGTTTGATTTTCTGATGCCCGGTTTCTTAGGCACAGAAAAGCAATTCATAACTCGTTATTCAAGGCCTATATTGGGCTCACGTGATGCTAAAAGTTCACCCAAAGAGCAAGAAGCCGGAGTATTAGCTATGGAGGCATTACACCGCCAAGTCTTACCATTCCTGTTGCGTCGCGTAAAAGAGGACGTGCTCACCGATTTACCGCCAAAGATTACCCAAGATTTACTATGCGATCTTAGCCCTTTGCAAGAGCGGTTATATGAAGACTTTAGTCGTAGCCATCTTAATTCCGAGTTGAAAGACTGTCTAGAGAATCTGGGCGAAAAAAGTGAACTCAGTTCCAAAACGCACATCTTTCATGCTTTACGTTATTTACAAAACGTATGTAATCATCCGAAACTGATCCTTACACCGAAACATCCCGAATACGAACGTATTAATCAAGAGCTCGTGAAAAATGAAAGCTCACTTAGCGACATAGAACATTCGGCCAAACTACCCGCCCTGAAGTAAATCCATATGTTCCATATTCCATCCAGTTTTTTCTAACACATATTTAATACCGTTGCAGGCAATTACTTTTAGATTGCGGTATTGGCGTGCAAACGGAGTCAGTATCTCAGCATCGAGCTTTGATATTTTGCCAATTGAAAACCATGTTGGATATCGTCGAAAAGGACTTGCTACGTAAGCATTTGCCAACTGTAACTTATTTGCGTTTGGATGGAAGCGTGGTTGCTTCTATGCGCCAAGATATTGTGCATAAGTTTAATACAGATCCAAGCATAGACGTTCTACTACTTACTACACAAGTGAGTATCTTCGTGTATGTGGTTTTCAATAGCCTCAGTTATTTTTTTTTATTGGGTAATTTTTGCTTTTGGCGATTAGGTTGGTGGTCTCGGCTTAAATCTGACTGGCGCCGATACCGTGATATTTGTGGAACATGATTGGAATCCGATGAAAGATTTACAAGCCATGGATCGCGCACATCGAATCGGCCAGAAGAAGGTAGTTAATGTATATCGTTTGATTACACGTAAATCGTTAGAAGAAAAAATCATGGGATTGCAAAAATTCAAAATACTCACGGCTAATACAGTGGTTAGCTCGGAAAATGCCAATTTAGAGACTATGGCAACGGGGCAAATATTCGATTTGTTTAATTTAAACGAGAGTAGCAACAAGAATGACTGTGGTAGACCATCGTCATCATCAGGGTCTATTTCTTCGTCCGGCCAGCTGACCATGAATTCTGTATTAGAAAACCTACCTGAATTATGGTCCGAACAACAATACGACGAAGAATATGACATATCGAATTTTGTGCAGTCATTGAAGAAATAATTTTAATTATTTTAATATTAAGATGAAATGTTAATAGAACGCTTTTATAGGAAACTTTCATTATGTCGTACACTTGAATATAAACACCTCACACGTTTTAAATTTGTAACGCTTTTGCTAGGTCTTTTCCAAGGATGTTGACACTTAACAAAAATAAAAAAAAAAATTCTTTTTTGTGTGTGAAATACAAATTTATATTTTTTTTTTACAAAATGAATATTACGATAGACGTATTATTATATAGATCAATCATATCGAATCAAATTACGGTTTCTTGCGCACAAAAAAATAAAACAATTTTATATAAAATTACGAAACGCAAGACAATGATGAAGAAAAAGAAGAGAACAGCAAGCAATGCATTCCAAAATGGATTCTCATTGAGTTCCGTTGAAACAAATATTATAATAAAATAGCAAAAATACTAAATATATGATCCCACAGGCACATGTGCGGTTGACGTTTTAATTCGTCAGTTGCCATTAACCGGCGGCAATGTTTTCTTTCTGTGGAAGATTAATTTGAAGCAAATGCAAAGGAGGGATGAATGAAATTTGAAATTTGTTGTGAGGTGTTCACGCACATTTATGAGTCCTAATGGTGCAAAATTAATTCAATTCAAGTTAAGCTATGGCGGCATATATATTATTTATATTACTAGTTGGACCTATATGGGCATCTAAATACTGGGACGCTGATGGCGATTACGTTACAGTCGCTACTCACTTCTCACTCACAGAGAGCTAAAGTGCTTAAACTTTACATGCTTTTCCTATTGTGTGCAGAAGAAAGACACGGATGTGGTTATGTCAATTGCAAAAATATAAAAATGAGAAAATCTTTAAGAGATTATTAAACATTCTTCGTTCTGAATTTTTAATTTGAATGAATATTTTAGAACAGTATTTCACTTTTTTACAATTGATGTATTCAATCATTTATACACAATATAAATAAATGAATGAATGAAATGAAAACCACTAATAAATTTTCTCCCAATTTTCTTTATATGAGTTATATTTATGATTTCTAAAACATTTGTTTTTTTTTTTTTTTTTTTTTTTAAAAGAATTTCAAAAATAGATTGTTTTTGAAAAATATATATAATATGTAGCATGTGTATATATTTAAACTATATATGTAATATTTGTTTCACATAAATATTTTCATTTTCTTTGTTTCATAAAAGCACTTAGCATTAAGTTTTCAATTTTATTTAATATTTTTTTATTCTAACTCATTTTAATTATCGGTCTATGGATAATCTGCCAAGATATTTAGTAAATACTGATTTAAGTTAAGAGTTATTTTTCAAAATTTACGCGTGTTATATGTTGATGTGTACTTGTGTGTGCATGTAATATGGTTGTCCTAAATATATAATAAATAATTTAGTACCTGAAT
>KK502685.1:208355-244227 GCA_000688735.1 Glossina austeni
TATTATTATTATTATTATTATTGTTGTTGTTGTAAATATATGCAAAATTGCTTGGCACAAAATACATGTCTGTAATAGCGGTGGCGGACTAACTGTTGTCTTCTTACGATCTTTATTTTTTTTATTTTTTTTTCACAATACGTCCCCTTGACCCACCCGTTTTATAAATCCAAGATTGCGAAACAAAATTAAACACAATAAATAATAAATTAAATTGAAATTGTGAAATGAAACAATTGTTTTCTTATTTCAGTTTTTATTAGTTGTTTGCCTGCATTCGTAAGTGAGTATTGTTCCGATACGAGAGCTTTAAAATAATCATCACTGTAGATAATGTGGTTCATTAGATTAATTAATATTTATGCATAACTCCAGGATTTTAATATGATATTTATTTTTTAGTTTACGTAGCTGTTATTGCAATTACAATGAAACAAAAATACTTTCTGTAAAAAATTACCATGAAACTGGCTTGGTAAGAAAATGTGTAATTCAATAGGCACCGCGAACTTCATCCCAAATTTTTCACCTGCTTAATTCCTTGGCATACGCACGGGACGTTTCGGCGGAGAGCCAAAATTTCATGGAAAAAATTTGTTTCAGATTTATTCTGCTTGCATATTCTCCTTCCGAGTTTAATCTAGACTTTCTTGCAGGCAATGGCACGATAGAGCAATTGCAGCTCAAGCGAGGTTGTCTGTGATGCGAGCGGATTTCTTTGCTGATTTATTTTACTGGTCTCATATGGCCCGTCTTTCCAATCCCGATTCGTACAACCCCAGTGGATAATTCTATTCAAATATTTGCAAATGTTCGCTTTCCTTGCTACGTTCACAATCAGAAATGGATTTCTTGCATTTCTGTATTCGGACTCTGGTATTCAATAATTCGGACAGGACAAAACAGAGGGACGATGCTAAATATTCTTGGAAATGTACAACGATTAAAAAGATATGCATTAAAAATCATTTGACTTTATACTGTTATAATTTCAATTTCCATTTAACACGATTTCATTCGATTTAACGGCATTAAAGAAATTGCTCAACATTAATTCTGACTACTATTATATTTTCTTTGATCGGTACATATATGTTAATAATTACTAATCTTTTCGCAAACGTTCGCGCTGGTGCGCAGCATATTTTGTTTTTCTAACGATCTTCAGTGCAACATCCTAAACTGTTTGATGGTTTAGTTTTTCGTAGTCTTTACGATAACGTGTCAATCAACATAATTACGTGAAGAAAGAAAACTTAAGGGAAAGCAAAACGGAATCAAATAATTCTTGAAGTTACTGACATATTAAAAAATTCTTCCATTAATTTTTTTTTTAATTACATGATTTACAATAAATACTTCATAATCCTCTCTATTTATAATGTAATGCGTTTTAGCTACAAGTGTAAAATAAAACAGTATAATATTTCGGTATATTTCTCCAGTGTGTAGAGTAAGGTGTAAGTATAACCATTATTATAAACTTTTTGATGACACTGAAAGAACCAAAACTATGTACATTTTCCCGACTTTTACAATAGAATCTTAGAGATAAACTTATGCTTTTGTATACCTTTTTGCTGGCTTCGTGGCTTGCTTAAAATCTAATATTTTTTTAGTTCAAATAAAAACCTAAAAATTAGAAAGTTATAAATTTAAAAATTAATAAAACCATAAGGTTTTTTCTTATTAAGAATTTTCTTCTTTTTTTTTTTTTTTTTTTAATAAATTGCTATACAGTCTTGTTTGAACGTGCAAAGCTACAAATACAATGTATTTAACGCAAAAATCTAACGTTATCCAACAATGTGGTTAAGATTTTTGTTCTTTATTTTCCTTAAAGTATAATATGAAATATTTTAAAGATTTTAATGTGTGTTTTGTGTGCTTGCCACAGGGAGAGCTAACTAACTAAAGCTAAAATATTAAACTTTTATTTATTTTCCTTTTTTTTAACAAAATGTAAACAATAATCTTGATAAAAAGTTTGACCAAAAAGATTTGCTTGCGTAAAGCAATAGCACATGATGGGGCTCATAATATTGCAGCACAATTGGAAGACAAACAATAAATATTATTATATGCACATGATTAGAATTATTTCAAAGCATTGCTGCTGAGACATATTTTAAATAATTGTTTAATAATTTCGATATTTCTTTCCTTTAATCCTTATGCAACCATACATAAACACTTAAAATAATCATCTAAAATGTGTAGGTGTTTTGTATAGAGAAAGCCGTAGATTCAAAACATTTTTTGGGAAGTTGCTTAGAAAAAAAAAAAAAAATCATATAAAAATAATGATAGGAAAAGATGGACTAAAAGTGTTATAGCAGCTGTAAGCAGTTATAAAATGCAGATACAAGCCGCTGAATACGAATAGTATAAGAAACGACAGAACGCTATATGTTAAATAGCTTGTAGAAAATTTTGTAATTAAAAGAAGAGGAAGTAGAGAAGATAAATGAACCGACTGCATACACTTGTCGACCAACCTGATCGGATAGATCAGATCAAATAGGTGTAGGTACAGTTGAGGAAGGGAGAAAACGTAATAGATTAAGGATTTTTGAGAACATTCTTTGATTAACAAATAAATAAAAGAAGAAACTGCAGTGTTTCCTATATATATATATATAAGTGTAATATAAATGAACTGCAAACAAATTAAAACTTTTTAATATAGAAAATTCATAAACAGATTAAAGATAAATTTAAAAACTATTCTTTACGAAAGAGTAAAGGGGTAAGAGAGGAAAAAGGGAAATAAAAAAATAAAACATACTTTCCATTATTAAAACAAATTAAAATCAGCTTAAAGCTAGAAGATCTAATTTCAAAATAAATTCATGACGAGTAACATGTTAAAAACAAACATGTTTGTTTAAAATTAAAAGCTTAATAATTCTTTCACACAATATAAATGGTAATTATTTAGATACACATATTCTTACATACAATATTTTTCCGGTATACCTTAACATTTTTTCTAAATTCTATTTAGCTTTCATGTGTATATTCATTTTTAAATCAAAATTAATTTTTCTACCCTTATTCTTTTCTTTACCGATCTTGTTAATTATTTACAATAATTTGTGGTGATTGCCATGCATTAAAATTTTCTAAAACTAATTTTTTCTCCGCCTTAATGGTTAATCATGTTGCAAAGTTTTACAGGGTCTTACAAGTTGGGATTATTTGTTGTTTGCACATTCGGTTTTTTTTTTTGGTTTAATTTTTACAATTAATAAATTTTTCTTTTTTGCAGACTTTTTTTATTATTTTATTTTACAATTTAAACCTAATGCAATTATTGTTGTTGCAGCTGTTCTCGTTGTTATTATTCGTGGTCAATAAGTTGTGCTATATGCTGGCAACCTGTTCCTATAGAGTAAGTTTTTTCGTATTTGTTAACAATTGCACTTCTTTTTAAAGAAACAATCCCTACCTACCTGTACCTGAAAATGTATTATTTGTTACATTATTATTATTATTATTATTATTATTATTATTATTATTATTATTATTATTATTATTATTATTATTATTATTAAAAGCTGGTGCAGTCGCGTTATTCACATTTTCAGAGGGAGTAATAGGTCCTGCTGATTGCGGTGTATAACCGGATTGACTCATTTGTTTTTGTCGTACCTCACGAATTTTTAATTGTAAATCTTGGCGTCTTGGGAAAACATCTATGTGTTTAGTCTGAAATGAAGAAATTGAAATAGATCAGAACAATATACCATGCGAAATATTCCTTTAGAGACACAATCGAAATCTTCTTTTAGCGATACAATCCTTTATATGAACTACTATGAAATTTCAAGCCGCTGCACTACGTTTTAAAAAAAATAGAAAAATCGGTCATGGTATTACACCAGTTCAGACCAGTTCTAGTTCACTTCAGAACTTTACACCCTAGATCTTCCTTCAACTGGTCTCACATCAGGAGCACTATAGAGGGAAGTAAGACTAAGGACTTGCTCACCTTTTCCAGATTATAAAATAAAGTTGTAATAGTTACCGTTACAAAACTACTTCGGCTAACACCTTACAAAGCAATTAAAAAGCATTTTCTTTAATAAGAGAAGAATTCCTCTTGAGCGATGTAGAGGAATTAACTAAATTCACTGAAGAATGAAGGATGACCACTTTGGCAAACGAGCAAGCAGTAAATTAAAAGGACGATTATAAGCCCGATCCATGTTATTAAAAGGTGTTCAGACGTAAGTTTTTAGTAGTGACAAGTTTAAAATTCAATGTTTTATCCCATTATCAACTATCTTACTTGAAAGGCTATCGTGGCCTGAGCTGATGGGAATAGACCGTGTTCGGCAAACAGCTGTAAAACCAAATTACGGCGTTGTTCCAATAATTTACGGTGACCCTTTTCACTGACATCCGAACGAGCACTTTGTAGCGGTGTTTGAGGGGTGCGTGGTGATCTGCCCGTTTGATCCGAGGACTCCAGTTCTAAACGAGGGAATATTGATATATTTGTTAGCATATAAAACTTTCTCATTAATATTACAATTACCCCTCAAAGTGTCTATATTGAAATCAGGACCGAAGAAACGTTGCGTGGGCGTAGCTGGCACAGAGCTTGTCTCGTCGTTTGCCTCTTCTTCGCTGACTATAAATAACTGGTAGAATAAATGGAAACATTGATATATTTCTTAATAACTTACGTATTCTTTGCACTGGCGGAGGTGGTGCTGTGCTTGTATTCTTTTTACGATAATTTGTACCGTAGACACGTGGAGATGAGGGAACTGCAATTGCGCTCGGGGACTGACAGTCTTTTGGTTTGAATTGTGGTAAAGCTTCATATTTCTTTTCAAAATCTGCTAAAACACTCGAAGCTAGGGAACTGAAAGCATTTTGTGATTAACAAATGAGGTAAAAAATTCTATGACGTTAGCTACCAACTCACCTCGATTTGTCATCTGTTTGCTGCTGTTGCTGCTTCTTTCTTTGTATCAAACCGGACTTGGGCGATTTCGGATTCGAATTATTTGTATTGTTGATCGTACAAACCTGCGATGATGATGACACAGATGAGGAAGACGATACTGTCATTGGCAGCAGTTCGTCACTGTTTGGCGTCGTCGAAGACGATGTAGGTGTTGGCAAGGCTGCTACCAATGTATTGTTCGCATTCGTAATATGACCTATTATTGGCGAGGAATCAGAATCCACTTGTGGTGAATGCAAGTTTTTCGTTGTGGAGTTATTTGCCAGAATTGTGCTTGTAAATACATTCTTAGATGGATTATTATCTTGGTCAGTAGTGCCAACACTTCCTGCAGCTAAGTATAATAAATTTATGAAAATATCGTAATAGTAATCGTTGTGTGTGTGATATAACATATTGTAGCTTACACATATTTTTCCGGCGTTGGAGCGGTGCTCGCCCCAATTGCGCAGGGGTTGGTGCTAAAACAAATTGTTGTTTTATTTGTTGTTGTTGAAGATGCATCTCCTTTTCGTCCTTCTCCTGAGAAGAGAGCGTCGTCTCATCGTCTACACTGCCCTCGCCCGAGTTACGTCTAAAGTTGACCGTTTCAGCCGCTGATTTAGGAGTGCTAGGTAATGAGGCACGATGTGAGGCCGGTGATAACGACATTGTCGTATCTACAAGTCATGAAAATGAAAATTTTGCATAACATTGTTTCATTTCGTTTTTTATTTTTTGAAATTACTTACCACCACTCTGCGTACAATTGTGCAAAATAATTGTATTTTGTTCTGAGGAAGAAACCAGCTCTGATTGATTGTTGTTGTTGTGCTTCTTGAATATGTACTGCATTTGGGGAGCATTATGAGCCGGTTGTGGTTGTTGTTGTGTGTGCTGTTGTTGGTGCATGGGTAAAATGGTATACTGTAGAAAAAACGAATTAATTCCCTTTCTATTATTGGGCTGTAATGGCCGCTCACCTGGGAATGAGCCAACATATTGTTGACTGCAAACAATATTTGTTTTTTTTGCCCTTGTTGTGGTTGTATTAAGTTACCCGAGCAAGAAACGACGCCAGCTGGAGATGATGGCACCGAATTCGAAGAAGTAGCACATAGCATGGTTCCTAAAATTGTGGCAATAAAAAAATAGAAAGAAGATCTATGGTCAATACTGGAATGCCGCAGCATTGGTGGTAGTACCTTCAGCTGTAGTAATTGTGGCGGCGCCAGCGGTAACGTTAGTAGCAACAGTTTTATTAGTTATATGATTATTGTTAGTATTAGTTTTAGCTGCTGTCGGTATAATTGTAATGCTACCACCACTTGTACCCGTACCCGCACTACTAGAATTTGAATTAGTTTTTTGCGAGACCGCGCTAGCAGTGGCTGTAGTTAGTAAACGTGCATTAGCTGGTAAGGTTATTTTGCTTATAAATGAAATGGATGGGCGCATTGCTGCGGATGCGGTCACCGTTGATGGACTTTGACCCAAATTGTGCTGCAACAATTGCTGAGCAATGCTTTGCTGTTGGTGGCGATTCAAACTGTTTGCATCCGTTATTAGCAACATTGTCTGCGGTGCTTTATTCATCTTATTTAGTTGTTGTTGGGGTTGCTGGGATAGTTGTTGCTTTAATAAGTTCTCATTTTCTCCAGCCAGTACTTTGGATGCATAACCATTTTCGTCAGTCATATCTGCGTCATTCAAGGTATCTAAAACCAATGCATCGTACAGCATGGCTGCTCGTCCCGTAGCTTTGGTGCCATTGCTGTCTGCATTTGTTTGTTTTTTGTGTTGCGGATGTTGGTGATAGTGGTTTAAAGGTTCGTTTTTAAAAGTCAAAATTTGCCGTATCAATGGCATAGGCGTCATATTTTTGTTGTTCAAAGTAGGATTTGGTGTTGTTGTTGTAGCAGTAGTTGTTGGTTGTTGTGGTGGTGGTGGAGAGCACAATGTGGAGGATTGCAATTTAGTAAAAGGTAACTCATCATTATTGGATGATGTCGATGTCAATGAACGTGAATCACAATATGATGAAGTGGTGGTAGTGATGGTATATGATTTTTGATGAGCTGAGGAGGCAGAAGCTTCTTTGGCAGAAACTACTGTTGCGATTGTCGTCAAATTGGTCGCCGGAATGGTAGAGACTTTTTGTATGCCACTTTTGAAAAACAATGGAGGCGGTGTAGTCAAAGTACGTATAATTGTGATCTGTTTAGCGGTATTAGAGGGCGTTTTCGTTGTTTGCAAGGGCAGCAGTGCGGTCGGTGTCATTACAGTACACTGATGAGGCTCCTGATTTATATATGGTGTCGGTACACGCGTTATCACCGTCGGCGGTGTCTTTACACGACGGAAACGCCAATGATTTATCTGCTGCCTATGTGGCGAAGGTATATGTTGCTGTGGCGTTAAGGATCGACGTACAATGGAAAAATGCTTACGACCCATCGTACTTGGAGTGGGAGTTTTCGCTATAATGCGTATACAATTGCCAGTCATTTTTGTAGTGGTTAGGTTTGATGACACTGATGTGGGAGCGAAATTTTTTATTTCATTTTGATGTTCAATGTCAGTGTCAAAATCAGTCTCGGTCTCATATTCATTATAATTTTCGTCGTAGGTTTCGTCTTCATGTTCCATTTCATTTTTCATATCATTTTGGTCGGCATCCATTTCGGTTTCATTATTAATTTCTTCATCTTATTATTATGAGAATGAGTTGTTCGTTTTGTTAGTAATTACATAAACACATACACACATATATAGAGAGGGATGCACGCAAATAATATGAATGAAAAGTAAGCATGAATTTTTTTAAAGAGAAAATAAGAAATGCCATCCATTAGACAATTATGTTTGACATCTTCGAAAAGGGATTAGAAGAAATGTTTGGTGAAAATTTCGTTGGATGGAAACGCATGTACATATAAAGCCAAAAGTAAAACAAAAAACCACAAAATATGATATGGTTGCAGAACCATACCGATTACATACCTCTTTGTTCCGTAGATGGGGGAGTCCGTTGTGCGGCCTGCTGCTGCATATGTTGCGCTGTCGTCGCTGCTACTGGCATATTAAATGTAAAGACATTGCTGCTGCTTTGACCACTGCTTGTTCCCCCTGCTGTTGACGATGAGGGTGAAGTAATATTTCTGGACAAACATCCGGTAGCACTACTGCCGTTAAGTTTGTAAGGTGACGGCGGCTCCTGCTTAATATGCTTCGCATCTATTAGATCTTCCTGCTTAATAATTACTTGCTGTTGTTGTTCTTCATGCTTTGTACTCTTTGGACTAATGGGCATCGTTTTAAATGCACCACCTATAGAATGAATTGGTTGGTATAAGTATGGTAACGAAAGTAAGAAAAATTCTAAAACTAATTTAAAAAAAGCTTTCAACGAAATGAAACTTCTAGAGCAATTTTAAAAATTAGTTTAAGAAATGAATGCTCGCCTGTCGGTTGGAATGGCGTTACACCAATTGGATTTTTTGGACTTGGATACGACAGCATAGACATTTGCTTATAGCTCATGATACTACTGTCCAAAGTCGGTGGCAAAGCCTTCAATGGTGTCGGTTTGCAAGTAGCCGGCGGCGGTGTTGTCTCCACATGCTGCTCATCCTAAAGTACAAAAAAGGTCGATATAGACTTATTTTCGCAATTTATTTCAAGTAAACCTTTTCATTTGAGTTTGACGTCCCCTTCCGGTAATCATGCCCGGCATCTTCAACATCTGAATCGGTTACCCGTTCACAACATTTAAGATCAACCGACGTTGAGGCTGATACTGCCGTCGTCTTCTGTATATATTCCATTTGACGTCTCATACCATTTTTATTTATGTGCATCTCCTTGCGGTCTTCCTCATCAATGATCATCTTTTAATTTTAAAATGACATCATTTATTAAAAGGTTTTAACATAAAAGCATGCAAAAATCCCTGTAAAACTTACTTGTTCGTCTTCTGAAGTAGTGTCATTTTTGGTTATTGGTTCGTCTTTAATGTTATTTTTTAAAGTATTCTCATTGTGGCCTCCTCCATCAGGACATATTGAATTATATTTAACTATAGTAAGCGGTAAAATATCATTCTGCCCTCCTGAATTAGTGCCGTTGGGCAATTCAGGAATTGTGACGCAATGATCTTGATCAATGGACTCTGGGCCGTCAACGGAGCCGTTGCGTGCTTTTCCATCCGCTATGCCTGGTGCAGGTAATGACGAGTTAATATTATTTATTGCACAACTTTTGCCGGAACTCGACGATTTACGTCTGTCCTTCGAACACCATTTCCATTCGGGATGCAACTTAAAATGTGCATCTTTGTATGATGAGGCCAATTCATTGTAAGGCGCCTTTTCTTCCGGTTTCAAAGCATACCACCATTCACCCAAAATTTTGCTTACTGTACGGTTATCTTGATTAGGATGTTTTTTGTGCACTAGTTTTCGATGTTTTTTCGAGAATATCATAAAAGCGTTCATAGGACGCCGTATTTTATTCTATGAATACACGAAGTTAAACAAAGGGAATGAAAATGATGAAGAAAATCTAAATCGCCAAGTTTCATATTTACTCACTTTTGTCATGGGACTCATCGATTCCAATTTCGACCCGCCTGAAATAACAGATTTCTCCGTGTTTCCCTGGTTGTTTGCCACATTTTGCTGTTGCTGCTGCAACGCACTTAATGATTGAGAACGTCTCTTTGTTGACGTTGCTTCAATTTCTATTGAATTCCCCAACGGATCGTTGTACTTTCGTAAATTTGTATAACCATCTGAAATTTCCGATGTTGCTGAAGTACTGTAAATCGTCATACGATAATCATTCCTCGTATGTTCGTTGTTGATGATAGTGGCATGTTGGTTTTTTTTTGTGCTCAAATTAGTAGCAGATGATGTGTTGTTAGAAGAAGAAGGCTCAAACACATCATCATCTAATTGTTCATCGTTATCCTCCACAGAATTTATTTGGCCATTATTTATTGGTTGTTTGCTGGAGTCATTGTTAAGCGAACAATTTAATGGCTTACTAGGAGACGACGACATTGGTGGTTGCGAAATCATCAAAGGATTGCTGTTCACTGGCGGTGGTGGAGTGGTGGTTGTCGCTGCTGCTGCTCCGACTGTAACGGTTGGCAATCGTTTTGGTGACACTATTCCGGCTATTGTATAATTTGTGGCATTTTGAGATTTCACGGGGGATTGACTAATATGAGGCAGCAGCGTGTGCCAGTGAAAAATCGACCCCGAGTTAAAGCCGTTTTTTGGAATAATTGTGTCTGTTACTTGCTGTTGTTGCGATTGTTGTTGTTGTGGCAGGCTTTTATGGCTTTTAGTAGATTGAAGTAAGGGCAACTGCTGATGCTGTTGATTGTGTAGTAATTGGTTGATGGATGAGTGGTGCTGTGGCAACGTCTGATGAGTATTGCTCAGAGTTGTCGGTTGCGTCTGCGGCAACACTGGTACTAGCTGTGTAGCATCAACAATAACGGGATGAAAGGGCTGTTGATGTGATACCGCCGCCGCTGTATTGGGCAATGTATTCGTTGAGGAAGCCGGTGATATTCGTATAACACTAGTGGCATGACCCACTACCGAAGTAGTCGTACTAGAGCTTTGCACAGTGGACGCGACAATTGGCGGCGGTGGAAGCGCCACTGGCGAAAGAGATTGCTGTTGCACTTGCATTTGTGAAATTGATACATCCCGTTGCTTGGACCCAGATACGACTGAAGCGTTCGGCTGGTGCATTACCATCGATACGGGCGACTGTTGGGGTGGTGCTGGCGTCACTGTGACCATCGTAGATGCGTTCGATGTAACAGCTCCTGGACAAATGGCTTGTGGCGCGTACCCAACCACATTGTACATAACGGGAGACGGTGTTGTCTTCCACTTATTGGCATGTGTCTCCATGGATATCGCCGAAGGACCACCGCCGATTGGCGTAAAGAAATTTTGTCGATTTGTTACAACTACTTGTGGCACAGGTGAATGGTTAACATTCATAGGTGATGGCCCGTGGTTAACTGGCGAGGAGTAGGACGGTGTACCCGAGCGTGAGCTACCGAGTGATACTGAAAATAAAAAAAGGCTATAAGTGAACAAAACTAAGGAACAAAAAGCAGGAGTAAAGTAACTTTTGTACATAAACACTTGACATATGAATTGGTACCTATGTCTAAATCTTGAACGAAATCTACGTTGGCAAACACAAGTATAGAAAACGATTGGTACAAATGAAAGTAACAAGTACGACACAAGCAAAAATGCTTCACATTTAAATCGAATTTTCGGTGCTTATTATTGCAACGTTCGAGGTTGACAAAGAAAGAAACAGAATTAATTTTGTTGCTCTTTGTGTATATGCTTAAAAAAGTAGTGTTGCCATTACCACGACAAATATTTGTAGACTTACCCAACATGTTGGCCACATCAGTTTCTTCTTGATCAAAACGTCCTGTAATACGATAATTTGGCGAAGTTTCTGAATCACGCGAGGTATCCTCGTCAACTTGGGTTTTGCTGCTTGAACGGCTGCTAATATCACTATTTTAATAAAAGGAAGGTTTTTGATTAAAATATTACAACGGAAGAGAAAATTCGTTTATTACTTTTGAAAACGACTGGGACCCGCCGAACGCAAGGAACTGCCCTTTTGGTTTAAGTGTCGCGAACACAGTCCACGGCGCTGAGATTCCTTATTACACAATGAGCATAAACGACGCCATTGTTTGCCGTTATATTTTTTGCTTACGCCGGATTCAGACACGACAATATCGCCTTTTTTAAATCGATGCGGCGTATTTGCCTGAGATCGAGGTGTTGCTGGATGAGATCGAGGCGTAAGTCGTTGATCAATTAAACTAGATGTGCTACCACGACTTTGCATGCTACTACGTTTGCTACAACCAGACAACTTTTCGGGATCCGCATCGCCCAGCAACGTGTAACTACCAATATCCACTCTTTTGAGTTCGTCATCAGAGTCGTAAGAGTCATCGTATGAAGGACCCGTTGTGCCAGCTGTCCGTTGCTGCTGTTGATGTCGTTCGGAAATTATTTTTGACTCTGTCACTATACAAGTATTGTTGTTACTTGTTGTAGTTGGTTGTTGCTGCTGTTGCTGATTCATAAAGGTATCTGAAGCAATTTCTGAATTACACACTATTTCTGAATTTGTATTTTCGTTAAATCCAACGGAAGCACCTCCTCCATAGGATGTTTGAATTTGACTGGTAGTGCTATTAATTACTGTTGTTGAACTTTGGAAAGGTGAAGTAGCTATGGTACGATAGAAGTCATCTGATTTTTGGTGTGAGCTCGTGTGTGGTCGTTGCAATACAGTTGGGCCTGAGGCAATAACCTTACTGCTGACTGTGTATGCAATCTGCTGTTGCGTTTCATGATGATACGATAGTTGTTGATGTCCTTTAGCAAGCAAGGAACGTCCGCTTTGAAATTGTGAAGCCGTTACATTAGGTTGTGTAGTAATCGTATTTCTAGACAAAATCCTCGGATGCAGTGAAACTGATTTTTTAAGCGCTGCTGGACCTATATTTTCTACCGGAGAGACTTCATTAAGTTCATCCCACCAAGGAGGTATCAACAATCGTAAATCTGCTCGTTTTACGGCTTTTAACTGTAAAAGAATATAACAATAACAACGGGACAGCTGAAAGAAGCCATAATTTTAAATATTTTGTAACCACTTACTATCGGTGCACCAGTTTCTGAAGTGACTATTTGAACTGTGAATTGCTTTGTTGCAGAATTTATATCAATTACAGTTCCTTCTATGAAAACACAACCATCACGACCTTCAATTTGAGTACGTACGCAAACACGGGCATCTTCCATTATCTAAAAAGCATTATTAATTATTTTTATATAACGCTAAATTTTCAGTTTAATAGCTTACATCCGCAGCTGGTGGACTAGCGTCCAATATCACATTAAAACGTCCACTGTTAAGCACATCGGTATATAAATGGGTACCTCTTTCCGGTGGATCAAATTCGACGAAAATAGAATTCGTGGGCATGTCTTTCGTTGATAACGAACGTGTTATGCCGGGTGCATAATAATTACTTAGCTTGGCTAGAACTCGTGTATTAACCCAATCTCGCAAATTTAGGACGACATCATCGCTCACGGCATTATTTGGGGTGGCTAGTAAAGCATTTGCCTTCGGTGGTGAAACAGTAGCAATTGTTTGTGATTGACTTTGTGCTGATATCAAACGTTGTCCGGCGATACTACTTTGGGAGACAATTGGTGTATGAATGCGATTGCCACTACCGTTTCTATGATGAAAATAGATATCAAAAATGTTACAAAATTTCTTCTTTTTTTTTTCACATCATACCTCGTTATAATTGTACGCTTCTCAGGACTCTCTCGACATTGGGCCGCAGTTCCTGCCATAGACATTAGAGATCCACTACTTGCATCAAGCGTACTGTTGCCGGTTATTTCAGTCGCAACAGGTGCTGCCGTAGATGAAGCAGGGCTACTATTGGCCATAATGGTCGATTCTACCGTAATTGGACAATCGATTGAAGCGACAGATGCATTACATTGTTGTTGTGACAAAATAAATTTGTTGCTATTATTATTGCTGGATGAAGCAATGAAAGATCCTAACGAGGACATACCATTCCTTAAACTGAATGTTGCTATGTGTGCTGCTCCCGCTGTTGTTGCTGCAGCTGCCTGTGTAGACGATAACGATGATGATTTAGCGTCTGGCGGTGATTCATGGTGACGAAGTTGATCTGCTTGATCGAGTTCGGACGGATCAAACTTACGCTTTTTAGGATGTTGGCGCGGCGGCGGTGTAGCAACAACATTAGCATTCGCAACATTTGCAGAGGATAAATTATGTTGCTGCTGTTGCGTTTGGATGCCATGCGTTTGATGTTGCTGTTGACTATTATCGCTGGCTATTGCTGACGTGTTATCAGTTTTCACTACCGTCGTGGATGGTGTTACCATTTTGTTGCCACAACAGCAACGGATTACTGTTCGTGTCGTTTTCTCTTATTACAACTATGCGCTAATACTGTTAAGAGGTATATTGTGACGAATTCAGCATTTGTTGCATAAATGACAAACGCAACATGTCCTTATTTGTATTAAACATTATACCACATTGGCAACCAATCGAACTTGGATTTAAAATTCTGCAAAAGAATTAATATTTTATTAGAATTATAATATTTAATAGTTTTTTTGAAGTGTTTGCGTTAGAGTGTACGATCATGTTATAGGCACAGTTTAAGGAAGGTGCTTGACCTCTTGCAGTTGTAGTAAACTGTAGCAATTGTAATTATCACAAGTCGTCTTCGTTTTAGTTAGACAAACACAATGCACAATACAATTACATTATAATTAATAAAATACAAAATTTGGGATAATATTACTACCCAGAGCTTGTTGTGTATTATGATTTATTAACCCCGTAGTGTAGAACAACACACAACAGTGGAAAAAAAAAAAAAAAATCATATGCAGATAACAACGAATTTCGAATGCTCAACAAACACTAGTAAATGTTAGTACGTTTAAAATGCTTTCGACATTTGCTGAAAAAGTAATTTTTGATTGATTATAAAAAAAAGCTTAAGTTTAAAAATGAAATGTAATGCAAAAACAGAAAATGCAAACAGTTTCACAATTTTATCATGATATTTATTATTCATGTTAAGCAAAACTCCGAAAAAATAATTTTTGATTTGATGCGTTTTTTTTTTGGTTTATAACCAAACAAACAAAGAGTTGTACGTACGAATATTCTTTACATAATCGTACATAAATTTTAATTTATACATTGACACCACGATACTGTAAGCGGAGTTTACTGTTTGCTGATGACGACGATGTGATGGATAAATATTCATATGTTATTTAGAATTAAAGAAAAAACAAAAAAAAAAATGCTCTTTCCCTCTTTCTTTTTTCCGTCTAATATGTACTATAAAAGCCGTAGCTTTTGATTATGACTTTCTTATATAGTCATGCTTATCACCAACCAAAGCAAAAACAATGCGAGTAGTGTACTGAAAATAAAAAAAAAAAGGAAAAACATAAATAAAAAAGTGGAATACATAATAAAACAAGAGAGAGAGAGAGAAAATGAGAGAGAGATAGGGAGAGCGAGACCCTGAGAGTATGCTTGATGGAGAGATGCAATTGTAAACAAAATCTCATAGTCAATGCTTTTTTGTGTAGGGCGAGGGAGAACATAAATTGAGAGAAGAGAAAAGAAACATTTGTGTGTTACAGGAATGAATGTATAGTAGTATTCTGGCTGCTTAGTCATTCAAGCGATTTGTATAATATTATACATGTGTACGTGTGTTGTGTTATTCACACATATCTATCGCGTGTGTGTGCGCGCGTGTGTGTGTGTGTGTGAATATGTAAGACAAAAAATTATATTAATGCAACTAAAAACCTAGGCATTATGAGAATTGCTCACAAGGCTAGGTAGGCAAGAGCTGAGGAATTCAAAAGTGGAGAATTAAATTTTATCAGCGTAGGAGTTACATACAACACAATAATACTTGAATGCATATGCATGCAAATGCGGAATAACGCGAAGGAAGGAGGCAAGAGATTTACCCCGACGACCATTGAATAAAAATGTAAAAAAGTGGAAGTGCTTTTTCAAAGGGTTGGCAAACAAAACCATCCTGCTCAACAACAACAGCTAGCATACTCAGGCAAACTCGACACACACGCACACACACACACACACACACACATTCGGATATAAGCGAGGTGCTTTTAAGGCAATGGCGGCGGTTTGATGGTGTTGTGATTGTTGTGCGATTTTTTTTCCTTTTCTGCACTTTTTTTTTGTGGGTAAATGCGCGGTTAAACTCTGCGCCTATAAATGCTATACGTATACACAAATATATGCATATAGAGAAGATGCATTCACTACTACTACTACCACGCTAAGTTGCCCTTTACATCAACTACTAAGGAGTAAGGCAAACTTTTTTTTCATTGCATTCGTAATACTGGATATACCTTTTACCTGCACCTAATTTTATACCTTTTTCAATTTCACCTATTCATTAGAAACGCTTTTGATGACTATTTGAGTTGCTTTACATCAATTATCTCCAACAAAAAAAAAAAAAAAAGTTGTGTTTTTTATGATTAATTGAACCAAATTCGCAGAATCCACAAAAGAATATTTTATATATAGATATAACGAATGACAGAGACTATTTAAGATCATTTTCAAAAGGGCACAAGTAGTGATATACAAAACCTTTCTTCCTATTGATCTGCCAAAAGGAGTCCACAGTCTGTGGAAATCGAATAAAATTTAAATATATCGCATATCGAACTACCGCAATGTCGTCACTAGTGGTTGTCGTAGAAGTATATTTTGAAAAGACGAGGAGTACGCTGTATATATATTGTCTGTACAAAAAAACCGCTGCTAGGCCCTGAAGAAAAAAGGCTCACGATTATTACTCTAATACAACCGTAAATAGTTGGTGGAACAGCTAGTAGCGATTCAAAATTCATCTAAGGCGAATGTGATTTTGCTCTTACGTGCCCGGGAAACTCTTTCCTTAAAATATTAGGTTGGGGAAAAAGAAATCCATTATTTCTTCTTCTTCTTTTGCTTCTTCTTTTTGAATCCAGCTTTGTGTAAAGGGTTTAAAACTGTTTTATGGTGGATTTTTAGCTCCTGGGCGATGTTACGACTGCTAACACCGATCATTTCTCCGATTTTATCGACATTTTCGACGACCGGCCTACCTGTGCGAGGTGCATCTTTAACATCAAAAATTCCTGAACGGAATCTACGAAACCAAAATTGCACATAATTGGCTGCTACAGTATCGGAACCATAAACACCATTCACAATTTTAGCCGCCTGGCTTGCATTTTCGCCTTTGTCAAAGAAAAACTGTAAAATGTACCGAATTTTCTCTTTGTTCACTTCCATTTTTAACACGCTGTAACTCACAACTGAATGCACCAAACAAAAAACAACAAAAGAACTGTTTTTACTGCGAAATGTCACCTTTCCAACGAGCATAAATCTGAAATTGTTTGATCGTTACTTTACGAGAAATCCACCAGTGCAGCCATCTACCGAAAAAATAATGGATTTCTTTTTCCCCAACCTAATATATTGTATACCCTTAGCAAAGGGCATTCTTCAACAGACGCATCTGTCTCTTAGAGATTTTATAAATAGATATGCACAAATTCAGTTGGAAGTTCACGGTCGTAGGAAGCACGATTATGAATGTTAATGAATGTCCCATCATTCTTCCACCTGTGCCTAAATAAGTTTTACCATCGCTCCGTCAGTGAACAGGCGACTCTGATTCGCCTGTATTTTGAAAGGATGTATATAGACAAAGTTTGGACTACAAGGGTGTTAATATAGCGCATATTGTTTCGCGATGAAAGCAACAAGCAGTCGAATATTAATTCACCGGTATTTTTTTAATTTTGAATTCAGTACCAAAACCAAAGGTGGATACGTTTTTATTAGCCGCACAGCGGCTTACATCCCCACTTCCTTCGCGTATTAAAAAAGAGAGAGAGAGAGCATACAGGACTTCATGTGAGGAAATAAATAATAAAATAAGATGCACTGTTTGAAGATTCCAGAAAGCATTACGTTACTTACTTACGTAACCAAAATCATATAAAAAGGCCGTTAGTACCATACTCTGTAATAAGGACGCCCATTACGTAAAAAGAAAGTTTTTGAGAACCACCGCGAATAAAATTTTTCATTCGTTTATCAAGCGGTAAGTTTATTTTTTGAAATTTGGAACTTTTAACATAATGGATGATGGGTTATGTTCTCGAGTCCTTACGCTATTTTTGACGTGTGCACAACTTTTTTATGAGTGCAAGAAAATGATCGGAAAGTGAAATGTATAGACAAAGGAAAAGATACTCAGGTTTTATGACAGACAGAAATGTCCCTTTCCGTGTCCCTTTTTCTGGTTTATTTGTTTTCAATCCATATTGACGAAGGTTGCTTTTCATTCTGAAAATTCGAAAAAAATATCCTTATGGTTCAACAATGGACCTAAGCGAAACACAACACTGAGGGACTCAACAACACATCCAGGCTTTTCCATGCACAACGCATAAAAGTACTTGTTAGGAACGAGTACGATCCTAAATTCTAGGAGTTTCATTTCTCATATAACTAAAATTTTATTGATCCCACAAACACTCTCACATCACTCTAAATTTAATGGAAATTTTTTTTTGTTGGTCTAATAGATCTTTTGCGCTTTTTAGAGTAAGTGGAAAAGAATACAATACTGAGATAAAATTTTTATGACTATCCCCGAAGACCTGTAAAAAAACTTATTTTAAAAGAACCCGCGTTCTTGTCGATTTCTAACTAGCAAATGCCTTTAGAAAATATTTATATTCGTTTTCAAACGTTCCCGAACACAAATACTGTGGGGTAGTTTTTTCTATTAATATATGTATAAAGGCTGGTGGATCCTCCAAGAGTCAGGATAGTTTAAAAACATACTACTGTAGCGTAATTTTCCAACCTTTTATTAGAAATAGTTAAAGAAATGAGGAATCTGCACTTTACGGTCCAAAAACCATAACCGTTGGACCATTGTCATAATCTTGTTAACCAGATTTTCCTGGAAATAATGTAAAATGTAGTCCACGCTACAAATCGAGCAGCTAGTAAAACATGTAACCCCAGTAAATATTATGTCGCGTCATAAGTAAGTTCCGTTCTTTTATCAGACATTTATTTTGTTTTTATTGAATAACAAGATTATATTAATTTACTAGTCGATTGTGTGGTATTCGATCATTTTGATATATCTGCCGTTGATTGGCGTGGATTTTGCTCCAATATTGCCTTTCAAAGGATGTCGTCAAACTCGGAAGGACGTCCCGCCTTTTAAGGACGTCCCACCTTTTAAGGACGTCCCGCCTTTTAAGGACGTCCCGCCTTTTAAGGACGTCCCGCCTTTTAAGGCCGTACCTCCAGAACCGAATTTTACGAATTTCTAACTTCCCGATCAGTTATCAGTTCTTCACCGTATACGCTGCATATTTTTTCAGCTGTCACCTTAGCACTATTGCCTTGTTCCAATTCCCAAAGCAATAAATGTCGAATATGCACTTTTTCACTCTCCATTCAGAGGTTAACAGAAACTGTTGAATATAACATGCACCACATAAAATAGTTCGCAGAAGACCAACTGAATCCTCCCTCATCTATATAGTGAAAACAATAACTCGTTTGTTTCGATGACTTGCAGTGAGTAAATACGAACAATAGAATCCACCTACATGTGCCGGAGTTTATTTATCGACTCGATCTAATAACATTTCCAGAAATAATTCTAATTGTCTATAGTGGGCGTGTCTGTGGACGAAACACAATTATTGCGTTTTTCATCAATTAAGTCATGCACGTTCGGGAATTTCAACTCCCTTTTTGCCGCCACATCCGCTCGTTTTGGTAAAAAAAAAAGGAAAACGCTCTTCTTATCTCGAAAACAAGATTAGATAGAAAAAAATTTGATTATGCACGTTTTTAAAGGTTTAAATTTTAAAGATATTATTACATTTTGTTTTTTGAGGCTCGTAACTTGATATGAGCGAAGTTCAGGTATTCGATATGAGCGACCTACTTACGCCTTTTCCAAACGCGAAGTCCTGACCGAGATTTCCTTTTTTATTTTTCCCCAGCATATTTTCCAGTTCTCCAAACTTGGATATATTTGGTATAATATTTTTAATAATTTGTTTTAACATCGCTTCCTAAGTTTACACACTTGTCAGTCCCAAATTATCATCTGATTCATCATCGTTAAAATTCATGCCATATTAACTAGCGTCTGTGTAAGGTATAGTTTCCACGCGGAATTCGGCTTAAACCATATTTCGTCCTCCTCTTCTTTTCTGTCGAATGTTGCTCGAATTAAAGAGTAAAGGAAAAGTATTATGCGAAAATTTCCTATTTTCTTCACTATAGAAGCCTTTCTGTGGTGGTACATATGGAACGCATATATATATATATATATATATATATATATATATATGTACTTTGGTTCATTTGTACATATTTTCTGTTCTTTTTTCCCTCATTTTTTTACTGATGATGTTGTGATTGCTTTGCACCATTTGAGAGATGAGAGAACGACCAGCGGGTAGAAGGACCAACAAGAGAGAATAGGCAGGGAAATCAACAAAAAAAAAAAAAAAAAAAGTTATTTATTCAGTAACGTGGTATGATGGTTTAACAGAAAATCTCAGCACTTTGCTAGAGAAAAATAATGTTTCGTTTTGTTCTTCCTCTTTCTTTGCCGCCTAGCAACAAAAGCGCCATACACACTTGATGGGCCTACGAACGCAGAAATCAACTACAGAGTAACAATAACCGTTCCCTGGGTATATGTACAATGTATATATACATTTGTAGTAGAGTGCATATACACATTACGCCACGAAATGGTAGTTGTGTGCGTCTCCTAGCTAGTCAGCCAGCTTTTCATAAGATATTTACTGTGATTTGTATATTTTCTTTTGCTCTGCCAATCTACTTACTAATGGTTGACGGAGGAGATGTGAGTTGTTTTTTCTTCTTTTTTTTCATATTTTTATTTTTAATATTTCTTTACAATTCTCCGCTGTACGCTGTATGTTATAGCATCTCGTATATGTACATGTTAGCATGTCATAAACTTTTTAGATGAATTATTTATGTACTATGAAAAAAATTTATCGGAGGATTAGTAAAACCCCCACTATTGCGTTATATTTCGTAATTTTGCAAAGTTGGGTCAGTTAACAAACACCATATACTCATGTATAGTTATAGTTTTCCGTGTTCCTATAAAGATGTGCGTGTATATGTACTTGTTATATTAACTAAACTTTATGGGATGATTAAATCCCATTGTAATTATTTGAATAATTTTTTGATGGATGCTTGCCTCAGTCATCTATGTACGCAATTTTATTTTATCGATTTATTAATAGTGTCTTACAGAGTTCAACGCATCTAACGTATTCTGGACTTATTTTGCAATAAATGATGAGACCTTCTCATTCCACACTTTCGTCCCTTTTAACGTGCTCTGGATGTTCTAATCGTTCACCTAAATTTTTCTTGATAGCGTTTTGTAGCGTTTAAATATACATCCAATTCTTTTTTACACGATTTCGAAATAACACCAATGCACTTTTTTTATAGGAATTTCTCGTTATAGCACGAATTCATAAAAAAAAAAATTGTTTTTACTTGTAATCTTGACAGTGTCTTACAGAAACTTATGTATGTATGGATGCGGCAGCAATTGCAGGTGAATTTCAGCTATTAACGGCTGATCTAATTTGCAACGGCTTAAAATTTCCTACAAATATGGAACCATAATTTCTTGCTCATGACCCTGAAATGCAACGTGCATCAAAATTTCAACCCAATCTTAAGTTTTGTGTAGTTGAATACTAAAAATTACATAAACAACTTGAGAAAAATAGCATATGCCAACAACAGACTTTATAACAACAAAAGGCCGTTAATAACGAACGAAATTTTTCTCAAGCCGGACAGTTATGCCACAAATCTGACGTATGTGACGCATTTACTGATGATAAGCGTGCATCGGTAAGCATCGGTTAATAGTAATTTCAATTTATATATCGCACCTACGGACTGAGTTTTTAATTTTTATTGTAATAAAAATGAATTGTTTTTATCTTGGAAGTGCGCGGTTTTCTGGCAAAATATTTAGAGCTTTTTCATCTTACACGTTTTTTTAAAGTTGTGGAACATGTCACCAAATTTATCATATGTCACATGTATTTTTTGTACATTTTTTTTTGCACGAATTTCTAAGGAACGCATCGGCCATGCAAAGATATAGTTGGGTGTACAATGCTCGGCTGATTCCAGCAAATACACGGCTCAGTAGCGCATTACTTTGCACAGGAGGCTTCTTGAAATCGGTATTCTTTGGTCTAGAGCATAGTAGGACCAGTTCATGGCTCAAAAAAAAAAACAAGCTTTTCTCGATTCCTTCAATTCTACCATATGCGTTGTGGCGCAAATTCTGAAAAAGAGTACATTGATGTCGAAGAGCTCCTCCAGCACTCTATTGTATTTCATGTTAAAGAAGAGATAAAACTTAATAAGTGTTTTTTACTTTTCATGAACATATAATTCAAGGTAGCGGAGCATATTAATATTCGTAACAGTCTGCCACAACTTTCGCAAATTGTATTTCTATAAGCCAATCGTCCTAAATAACATAATATTTGAAGGGCAGAATATTCTACGCAAAGCCTACTTTTGCAATAAACAAATGTTTTGCGTTTGCTTTCAAATATATGTTCCAAACTTGATTAACTTATTCCATCGATTAAAGCTTTCTGACTTTGTTTATCTTAACATTGACTTTCTATCTTTCTTGACTTATGAAAGGAAATATTGAAGATTTTTTACTTCCCCTCTCTTTTTCGCTTTTAAGGTACGGCCATCCATACCAAAGTGTGTACCCAGCACTAATTCGCAGTTCAAAGTACACACAATGCAGTATGTTGACCTCTAAACTAAATTGAGTGATAAAGCCGTTATTATTGCCTCCAAACACTTCCTTTTGTATTACAGTTGTCTGTTAAATAAATTGCGGAGATAATAGCAAGTGCAGGCAACTTTAGACGTTAAACAGTCCATTATCTTCAGGCAAGAAATTAATTTCAAGCAGTGTTAAAAAGTAAAACTTTTCTATATTAGATGTAGACAAAATAAATAATAAATTATATAAAAAATATTTTTTTTAAATATTGTTTTATATATGAATGAATTAAGAGATGGAAAATAACTATCGTACCGTTCACTGTTATGCGACTATACATAAAAGCCCGTGGCCTTTAAAATTTTAATGCACAAAAAGTTCGACTTTTCTAAACGAGCTGTTCTTTATATTGCTTAAACTATTCCGATTGCTTAGTAATTTTTCGATATTATTCTATCTGCCTAGACATTTGAGAGCGTCTTACGCGCTTATGTCCGATATTTTTATAATCTAACTATTAATTCATTAATACATTTTTATTTTCAAAAACATAGTAACGCTCTCACATTCTAACGTGAATGCATATAGAATCGATAGAAATAATTCTTGTGGAATTTTTTAGCACAATTTTTACATTTTTTTTTACATTACATATATTCATCGATAATATTACGACAAAATCATTTCAAATAAAAATGCCGGTAAAGAAAAGGATCTAAAGAGGGGACTGTAAATAGAAATATATTAGCTCTCTTTTTGTCTCTGTCGCTCCCGCTCATCAAAAGCCGTTCGTTGGTCATCGAATTTATTAAATATTTTCTCTAAGTATTTTGATAGAAACAAAAGTTTTATGCTTTAAACATCAATGGCAGACGCGTCTATAAAACAGAGTAAACCTACAAAGGAACGAATAGACAGACATCATATATATGTAAAGTTAAAGAAATTTCCACATTCGCCTATATTCAATATAAACGATAAAATTTAAAACGCGTAAAGGAGATTAAACAAAAGTAATATAAAAAAAAAAAAAAATAATAAACAATTCTGGTTTATACATAAATGCACGAGTATCTATCTAGCGTAAGACAATTTGAACATGTGTACACGGGATATACACAAAGAAGCATGCATACGCAAGCCCCAACATGCTCAAGACCAGTAGCCATCATATAAACACGATTTTTATTTTTTGTTTTTACAATTCCAGTTTTTTTATATTCTTTCATCGTACGAGTGTGTATAACGTAAAAATTTTATGTTTACTTTTTGATATTTTATTTTGATGTAGTTGTGCGTGCGGTTTTTTTCACATTGCTCTCTACCTCTCCCTCTCTCTTTCTCTTTCCTCTCATTTACGTTATATTTTTACTATTTATTTATAAATTTTGTACGCCTTAGACACACACAACTTTAATAATGATCGATACGAGAGAGAATACCAGTTATTTTTCAATGGTTTTTTTTGTTTTATTAATGAACGCCTACGTTGAAAAGAAATACAAATACACACAATAGCAAAATCATTTTAAATCGGATTTTCACTATGATGATCTTTTCGCGTCATCGTGCATTTAAATTATGATCGACTTTTACAATGATTTTTTTTTCCTTTTTTTTTTTTAAATTAATTAATTAAAAAGAAACCGCATATTTGCAATGTTGCAATAAGTTTACGAGATTGCGAGATTACTAAATAGTTCTAGTAAATCTCTACTACATTTAGAATAATGTGCAACCGTCTTATACCTAAAAATGTTTTCGTGTCGAACGTTTGTTTATTATATGTATGAAATTGTGAGAGAAACCGGTTTTCATGAGCTCTTCTGCATGTTTCTCTCGTTTAATATGAATTTTTTTTCACGAGTTCTTAAAAACATTGCAGACGGAACGTTAACGCATAAAAACTATTATAAATATAAATATTAAAAAGAAGACAACAGATAATATCAAAAAAGGCAGCTACCATTATATTTTTTATTTATTTTTAAGAAGTCTAATCGGGGTCGAATCTTCAAATAATAGATCGAATAGTGATCTTCTTGCATATATCCGCCAGTTACTTTGGTTTTTCACTTTTTTCTATTTTCTTCTGCTTTATAAAACATATCTGCTTTATAAAATTATAATTGGCATTAATCTTTTATTTTTTAACTATAACATAACATGTGAGGTAATATACACAGTATTAAAGTTAATAATGCAAATTAATATTTCGTTAACTTCAGATGTCAATGTGTCTGCCTTTAAATTCAAGAAAATGAACATAATAACTCTTTCCCACTCAGTAGCATCCATCAATAAGTGTGTTCAACAAACTCTTTGCGTTATGCATTGAAAATTGCGATTAGAAAAATCCAGCTCAACCTTTGCTCATCAGAGATCGCCTACGGGTTAGACCCGCAGTATATACATAGAGAGAGGTGGACAGAAAAACATTCATCCAGTTTGATGAAGGCGTGGTTCCGCAGGTATAGCTTGGTTGTCGCTGAATGAGCAAATCACTTTCTCGGCCTTCATGCTGAATGCTGAGAATGCTCGGGAAGACCCGTCATGTTGTCTGTAGCAGTAAAAAGGAATTATGGAAAAATATTCAAAAAGTATGGTATAATATGCCAGAAGAAAGACTTACTGTAATTAATTCCGTCCCTGTCTACAAAAATCGGATGGCTATTGACTGACTGAATTGATTTCTATAAAATAATTTACTTTTAAGTACGAAATATTGCGTTATTTTTAAGTTTTTGTGTATTCACCCATTTTACTGTCCACCTGGAAACAAGCGATATTTTTGAACTGAACACCTTTTAAGTTTTTGCTTGTACTTAACATAACTTTAAAAATCACTTTTCAATGCGGAAATGTTTCCACTTTATAAATAGAAGATAAATATTACATATAATAGAAGGAGGAAAGTCACAAGGGAGTCAGTGCGCCTGTTATTTTCTTGTTAAACTTTTAGCGCTGGAAAACAGCAGCAGAAAGCTACAACGTATCACGTAAGCTCCACCGATCATGTTGAAGTCGAGAGTCGATTTAAGGTAAATATTTTGTACATCGTAAGTATTATGTTTTGCGTACTTTCCAAGCAAGAAAATTGAATTCTTAATGAGAATTTATATCATCAAAATTTACATCAATCAATGTTTTAAGAGCGTTGCCATTTTTGAAGTCTACTATAAAAAAAAATTTATTGGCTTTTCTTGTGCATTACCGTTAATTCATACCGCACTGTATCGAAACCTTGTTATACAAAACTTTTTTATTTATTCAATTTTCAAATGTAAAATTTTATGACAGCTGGAAACCTCGTTTCAAGTATACGTATAAATGAGAACGACCCGAGTGTTAAAGACATCTAGTCCTTCAATTTGCCATAATAGAGTCTTAAGATGAAACATATACTTTGCGAGTGCAAAACAATTTCCAATATTCGACCACTCGTTTTCGAAGCATAAGTATAGGTATATATATATATAAGTATATATATATATATAAGTATCTCGAAAGTGCGTGGAGAATATAAAACCAATAAAATACTTAACTTTATTGAAGCGACTAGACTGACCTGTACCTTTTGTGTACCTTTTAAAAAAAGGAGACCCTGGTAATCTTGGTTGCTAATGATCACCCTACTTTTAGTCCTAGAATAATAAAAAAAGAACTCAAAACATTATCGTGGATCAGGGCCCGCGATTAAACAATGTGTAAATGTGGGTCTGTCTCAAATCTTTCAAGCCCTTCTTAGTGTTGCACACACTCGCATAAACTTAATATACCCTTCTACCACAAATGATGTAGGCTTTGGAAATATATTCAAAAAATCATAATGGCGATTACAAAATTAATTTTCATCAAAAATTACAGTTAACTTAATTTTTTTCTCAAAGTTATTCTCGAAGTCTCTCCAGTAACGACAAAATAAAAGCAAAAAGTGATTGGAAAAAACTCCAGGGAAATACATGTTTGATATTTTGATGTCTGTCGTCTTGGGAACCAATTTCTTCTTCTTTATTTTGTGGTCTCTTTGTGGATTGGTTTTATTTATACTAATCGTCATCATTCGATAGCGCTGAAGGTACCGGGAGCAATTAGAAACCTTAGCTTAACTTGTTGGAACGAGCAAAACTATATAAGAATATGATAAAGAACATTGACATTTTGGCAAAATCATAGTGAATGTAAGACTGCTCAATAGTATAAAGAGGGACTTAGAAAGAGGCCCCTCTCTCCTCTATTCTAATGATTTTAAAAATCTTTCTATCTTAATTTTTAGGCAAAAATCACAAGAACTTTCTAAGCCATGATTTTTTCCAATTCCGTTTTGTTTCCAGATACTCCTCCTACCATAAATAGAGATCCTCTAAAGGCTTTTGCCAATTTAAATGACGCTACAATTTTCATTTAACTGAGTCTATTTTATCACTACTATGAAAGAATGAAAGAGAGCACAAAAGTGCATTTCTCATTATTCAAAAATTTTATTAAGGGAATGATGACGATATTCTCCTCCTCCTCCCTCTCTTCCCTATCGCATCATTTATAGATACGTATACTAGAAAAACTTCCTACAAGTATATAAAACAGGTTCCCATTCTAAATAAATAACCAAGAATGTTTATTTATTATACCGTATACCGTAGCAAAGGAAAAAAAAAGTTTGTATATGTATTTGTTTTACGCGAAAACCAAAAGTGTTTCAGATTACAAACAAAAAGAAAAATACAAATATTAAAAAAAAAAAAATCCAGTTTTCTATTCAATTAACTTGAAATATTTATTCACACACTAGAGCAGCAACAACATCAAGCGCAATCACTGTTAATGTACGCTTACTTTTTTATGAATCGCCTCGTAGTGCTTACAATGAAATTAATTGAAGTGTTATATAATATAATGATTACTATGTTACTTAAAAATTGACTTTTAATTTAGTGGAATTAATTGTCAAGAAGCTATCTAAACTTACTCATGGGGGCATACTATACACATACATACATGCATACATATACGCATATGTGCACGCATGGGTATATATTCATACGTAAGTATTATTAGGAGTCTGTTGAAGCTGAGCAGTTCTAGTTATTTATTAATTTTTCTGTTTTTTTTTTTTTGTATTCTGTTTATCGCATTAAATATGTGCATACGGATATACGTTTGGAGAATTAACCGAATGAATGGTGTGTATGTATTGTATATAAAAATTCAAAAAAAAAAAAAAAAAATTGTTGCTGAGTTCGCTATTAAATATACACATATACACAAGCAGGCCATTGTCTAATTTACTATTAATCGTATGTGAACAGAATATATATTTCATGGAAATTCTATTACATTTAATTATAGATGAAATGAAAAAATAAGAAAAAAAAAATATTCACAATATTAAACAAACAATTGAAAATATATACGCGTGCACCTATGGTGTGCAAGTATGAACATGTTCGAGTGTAAAATATGCACAAAAAATGAAGAAGAAAAATGTACTTAATTTGAATACAATGATAAAGCGAAAGCACGAAAGCATTGTGACTATACAATAGTAGTGCGAGTAGGCCAACCGATAACTATTGAAAAGACATAAATAGAAGAATTTATGGCTTTAATTATAAATCGCAACGAATTGTACGCAACATCTGTGCGTCTGGATCAGCTTATAATAAGCAATATTTTCGAAAAATAGTTCTTGTTCTTCCTTTACATCTCTTCCTTTTTACTGCTACAGTGCATGTAACAACAATTCTTCACCTAGAACAACAAGCAACAACTTGTCTGAAAATATAATTCAAAATCTACTTTTTTGTTTTTAAGAAAAAATCGTTTGAAAATTATTCATAGAATTGGAAAATTTTAATTTATCGAAAATTTTCGCTGGGTTCAAAAACTCTTTCGAAGATGAGCTAAAAATTTAACGTAAAAAAATTTGAACGAACCAGAGACAACGAATCTTGTTTTGAGGAAAATGCCTATAAAATTGAAAAACCGAAGATATTAGTCGGAAGTTGTTGTATGCAGCTTGATATTGACACTTCCGCTGGCATAAATGTTACGAGTTGAAAATGGAAAGAGCATTGGAAGTACTACATTTTGTTCCAAAAATGGAAATGGACGACCACGTCAACTGTATATTCGATCTAAACCGAATATAAATTTTCCACTCATTTTTTTCATATGAATTGAACTAAAATACTATAAGAAATCAACAAACGTTTGTTTGTTTATAAGAAATGAGATCCATTATATACGTGCAAGCTTGACAGAAAGTTTTGCAGTCCTTCAAATTACAAACTGCAGCCATTGCCAATGCTCAGTATGACGTTTACGTTTGTTTACTTGAAATTAGACCACGAATGTTTAACTCCAGTGATATCACAGCAAGGTGGGAAGCCATTTCGACTTCAATTCGAGACCGGTACCGGTTTTAGTTGCTGTAACAGATGAAGACGACTTTCCTTAGACAAGTAGATGACTTCATATTGAATTAAAGGTTCATTTTTTTTAATAGCAAAGCGTACTTATATTTCGAGCAGAGAGAAAAGTTTCTGGCATAATTTGCAAGATAAATTAATGAAGCTTTCCTATGCGTTTGGACTTTATGTACTCCAGTTACCCTGGATTTCAAATGAAGCCATTGCTTACATACAATCTCATGTAAGCTTTTAGCCCTTGTTACATGCTAACCAATGGCGCAATTAAATAGTGAACAAGTAAATTATTAACACCTTTTGTTTATTTGTAAAGTTGAAAAAATTATTTTGTTCAACTAAACGAAATACCTGGACAATGATCTTCAATAACTTTTTCATTAAGTATTTCAGTGGTTTCTTTTTTATTTTTTTTATTTTTTTTATTTTTTTTATTTTTTTTGGTGTAAAGAAAAAAAAAAAGTGGTTACAAAGATCAATCAGTTATATTTGCGAAATTAACAAAATCGGCGAAAAATGTTGTGTCAAATGTTGTTCAAAAGAAGAAAAAAAATGTTATTGATTTCAAAATTTAACCTCACTTGATACCAAGCGAAATCGACCCGGATATGAAATGCATTATGATCTTTCGACTTTTCGCAATCTTCTTGGTTTCTTAGTTTTGCACACCAACGAGAAAGAATGTACTAAACGCAGTTCACTTGTATCGTATATTTTCTTTCTCTAGTAGAAAAGCAGAGCAAAGAGATTACGAAATACAAACAAATCAGAAGAGGACCTTAAAAAGGAGCACATCTGGCCAGCTTTTTGTAAATAAATCATCCATATAAAAATTAATCATTCAAAGCATGAACTAAAGATTAAAATTAATTGAAATATATATATGGAGATGAATAGTAAGTGAATAATATAAATATATATATATATATACATGAATAGCGATAAAAAGACGTCTACAAATAATACTACCACACGGCGCTTTAGACGATTGTGGCGGCGCTGCATAAAATAATTGTGGACGCCTACACCGGTTTACTTAAAATGTATATAGCAAATGTATAAATATATGTACATATAAAATTGCTCGGATCAACCAAAGATAGACAGACAGACATGTCGTAAAACGATCAAACTCAACTAAATAGAAAAAAACTATGTCTATTCGGCATACTTTTTCTATTTCCACCTTTGATTTGTGCTCAAAATTTGATTCCAAACTAATGGCACACCCATATACTGGCCAGCATTTCATACCATACATATTGCATATATTTCAAATTCTTTGTTTCCCCGTTTCAGTATTAATTTTGTACAGACTTTATTCATATCGTGCTATTTTGCAATTGTAAGTGAACCGTTAGACTTAATTTCCACCCTCATCTCGTCTATAATCCTTCCTGACCATCCACCGTTCCTATATGCACAAATCCCGGCCGTATACATATATACTAAATAAAAATAATATGATTTTATATGGTACGCTTATTAAAAAAATTTTCAACTCACTACTGCGAACCCTAAACTAAAAGAACTTTTTTAGTTCATAATCCAAAAAGTAAGAAAATAATTTTCGACTCTCACCAAAAAAGGTTAAAAATAAGGACGGGAAAAAATACATTTCGATAGCCTATAATATTGGGTGGACACGGCCGATTTTTGCCACTTTTGTAGAATACGATGCGTGCGTTGTTGTGTACGAGTACTAAGCAAAGAACCGAGAAAGCAATGGTGTCACCTATCTTTGTGCAATTCAACGCGTTTTTGCCAAAATTGAAGTAAACCGTTTCATTTTTGTGATCAGAAGAATTTGTCAGAGTTTGTCAGAGTTTGCTTGCATAAAGTGGCTGACAGGCGATTTTAAACAGATTCGGAATTTGATGCTCCTCAACAATACACATACTTTGTGGGCCCCCTGAAGTTTCCTTCTGGATTACTCTTTTTGCGATATTTTAACCTACTTTGCTAATTTTCGAACAATAAGTGCGATAAGAAAATTTTTCAGGTTGGTAAACCTTGCTCCCGGTTTAGTTTCAATATTTATTTACTTCTTCACTTAAGATTAAACCAACTCTAACTTAAGTTAATGTTAAATCGGGGATTAATAAGCAATTCTGATGTAGTAACAAGTAATGCCTCCTACAGAAATTCGTAGATTTTTAAAACAAATAATGGTAGAAGTGAAAAGTTCCCTACCAACATCTGCTACGGAATGCAAGTATTAGCATATTCCCCATTATAAGGGTGGTTAGAAAAGGAAACCTTTGCTTTTTCAAAGAGAATCTGCGATTGTCAACTGAGAGTAGGAATATAGGATAGGAATATTTTTACGGCTATCAGAGGTTCTAAGAGACGCCAGGCAATTGAAGAGACGGGCAGTTTTTGTTAAATCAATAACCTTACGCTGGTGAAAACCATTGGTATTTTACGGGCTCGAAAAGGTTCGCTTGTGGGTATCACAAACGGAAGGATGAATGATACACATTCTGCAGACTGTAAGTCCTGGTAATTTAGAACCGACGTTTTATGAGACGGGGAACGGTTTAAGACAATTCAAATTATTATTTTAAACAGTTGAGAGCGAATAAAAGGACAGATTTTGTTTATACTCAAAATTATTCTGACTTCAACGATCGTTCCTTTTTGTTTATATAAAGAAACCTTATTAAACAGTCAAATTTTTCCCAATGTGTTGATAATTGTCTTAGTTCATGGATCCAATTGTTTATGATAGTAATAGAAATTCAACAAATTCAATGCCTGACATGCCAACATTCATATTGTCGCCTTAAAAGTGACGAAAACAGCTGACATGATACGCTTCTGAGTAATCCAGCCTTACCGCATTACATAAATTCTAAGCTCGTGAGCGGAGCGAGTACTACGATGTGGTGAGAGAACGAGATGGTGGGAGCCACAAACTAGCACATCGCTAAAATAAGTGAATGAATATAAAGTAATCTTTTGTCTGAATGTCTGTATTAGCAGTTTGTTGCTATTACATTGTTGTTATTGCAGAACTACACATGAATGCGTTTTTGTTTCTATGTACATGGTTTGTGCGCATATTTATAATTAAAAAATTTGCAAATTAATTGAACTTACCGGGCGTGATAGATGCTCGTAATATTGATATATTGAAAATAAAACTATACCAAGACGTTTTCGATTTTGCAGACACATAATTTTCCAAAACACCAAATACGCCTGTACGATTGTGCATTAGTGTGTACGCAATAAGACTAAAACTAGAAGATATTTCACATTTATTGACTGTCTGCCGTTTCTTTTTTTCCTTCCTTCTTTTAATAAACTGTGAATAAAATTTTTACAATTTGCTGACTATGTGCCTTTAATTATAAAAACTTCTACTCATAACTAAACAAATGCATTTTTTTCACTTTTTCGTTTCTTCACAATGATGTGAATTCATCTTTTCATTTTCACACATTTTATTACACAACTGCAAATTTTGCAATATTAAATCTTCGCTTCACATTTTTTTTTTTTGTTTCTTGTTTTTTTTTTTTTAAGTTTTCAAAGAAATTAAATTGCATTTGAAACTATTTTTTTTCTACATTTCACACGATTGCTTGGCTAAATAAAATTAGAAAAACAGAACTGAAATGAACTGACCCGACAGAAGCGTTCATGAATATGAAGAGCAAAATCACGGAGGAAAAAAGACGACGAACAACGATTACGATGACAACAACCGCATCGCCAGTGTTGACGTATGTGCAGAAGAGAACGTTTCATGAAAAGAACGATTCACAAAGCCAGCGCACAAAAGCGGAGAGCATATTTTAATCTACGAGCAAATATTTCCGAAAAATAAAGCTAACAACAATAAATACAACTAGAAAACAAATAGCTTTCTTTTTCCAAATGGCCGAGGAAAAAAATGTTCATTCATTGAAACGATTGATAATCCAAATCCAACTGAATTTCGTTATGTTTTTACGCTTTAAAGATTGTATTCACCCACACTGTTATTGACTAATACGAAACGAATCATAAACCGACAACCGATAAATATAATTATGTCTTCTTCGCCAGACAAACTGTTCTTTGTTAATCGCAAACATTCTACTCCAACACATTTGTTGGTTACTTGTTGTACTTGTTAATTAAGGCAGCACTATTTTTCTCCTATATTAGAATTTGTACGTAATTTTTCATATAATTGCACCCGCCACATACATATATAAAGTAAAAATTCCTTCATACACTCATTTAAAAACATCACATACACATTCTTACATCTCCTGTTCTTTTCTTGTCTTTAATGCATAGATGTATATATACAAGCCTTCTATTAAAGGATTTCAATAAAATTTCATTAAAACTTTTTTGGGTGCGCTAATATTTTTATTTACGTTAATTTAGTTTCTCCTCTTTTAATGCTTTCTTTTAAGACATTTTTCTAAAATTATTTCTCACCAATTGTTTTTCCAATTGCTATAGGAAAAAAAAATTGGAAAAATTATTAAGACGCCTTCCGCGCACCTACACGATTGTAACCCAGCAAAAATTGAAATAATATTCAATGAATTAAAGAGAATACAAAATATACAAAAACGCATCAACCGTGCGAGAATATTGCCAGTTCAAAAAAAGCTCTACCAAAATAAATATTGAAAAAAGCAAATTTATGATAGTGTTTTATTTTGGTTGCGTTTTAGAGATCGATTAAAACACTTAATAAAAACACTATAGAATATATTTTTAGTTTGGCTTCACTGCCACCAAGCCCAGAAACAAACCGTAAATAATTTAAACAATAGTAGTATTTACTTTTTTCCTGATTTTAAGGTTAGATGCACCAAACCGAGAAACTAGAGGACAGAGAAACTAGAACAGCTTAACTTTTTAACAGAGAAACTAGAACAGTGATGCCATTTTAACAGAGAAACTAGGACAGTGGACCACCTATGAGACCTCTTTACAGCAGTCGATATCGAAAGAAAATTCAATTGAAAGCTTTTTTCGATACTATCGTTTTATGAGTTTGTATAAGTCGACTGCTATCAAATCGAATGAAATTTTTTTACGCATTGCGTGCACAACGGAATACTTGTGATGTCAAAAGAACGTAAATGGAAGCAAATGAAAAGAAGAAGAAAAAGATAAACAATCAAATTAGCAAAACATTAATTCAAACAAATTGTTTTTAATTTATCTAATATTTAAAATGGGACATATAACGCACAAATTTATTGGGTTAGCCCAACTTCACCCAAAAAAAAAAAAAATTTAATATATAAATGCAAATAAGTGCATTTGAAAACGTAACTTGAATAAGCAAAAAATGCAAGCAAACAGTTTTATTTCTTGTAGCGAGGAACGTTGCATTCTGTCACGTTCTTCTTATCTCAGAAAAGTGAGGACCCAATTCCAGGCAAAAATTGTGCAAACTTCCCATGAAGGGTATTAAGAGATAAGAGTAACACACTGCTTTAACACCGTGGGCGTAAGTTTCACACCATACGTCGATTTTCAAATTTCACTTTTGCTCAATTTTTTTCGTTTGTTTATCTTAACATTTATTTTTGAAATGTTTATACGTTACACAAGTTGTGGTACAGGGTATAATAAGTTAGTGCGGTCGTAGAAGCGCTTAAGATGGACCCATCTTTTATTGTACTGATGGATTCAGAATTATAATCTGATTTGATCTAAGCTTGTCTGTCCTTCCGATGATTTGTGTTCAAGTTACAGCTCGCAATTTTTGAGATATTTCGATGAAATTTGGTACAGGGACGTGTTTCGGTCCATAGCCGAACGCTTTTGAAAATGATTCGGGTCGGTTCACTTTTTCGACCACTCCCCATATAAGGCCCTATTCTGAAAAATCGTTACATGAACGAAAATTGTAATTTTCAAAATTTCTCCGCAAACGTGACTAAGTAGTAGTACTTCGGCATTCTAGATTGGTATGAAAACTTTGGACCGGCTGGGGCAATTCTCCTATAACGAAAACTGAATTTCATGCGACGAAAAGGTATAATTTTCAATGCTTCACGATGAAACTTATATTAAAATAATAATTTAACATAAAAAAATTAAGTGTCCCAAATTTAGACCATCTCGGCTTATTTTTTGGACCATACTCTAATAACGATTTTCATGAAAATTGATCCTTTGTAGAGCAGAAAAGTCTAAGTTTTAGTATGGGGTGATCGAAATTGACCGATAATATTATAGTAATTTTATACAAAAATGAACTCTACAAAATTTAGACCATCTAGGCCTATTTTCGGATCCTGCTCAATGTAAGGATTAAACTTGTACTACATTAGGTTGCGTTCCGCGCCCGCTTCCCCATAAATGCGCACTTGAAAAATTTGCCTTTCTATCGAAACAAAGTATAATTTTTGTGTTCCATAATAAATGTAAGAACCGTGTTAGACAATGTGGTGTAGGTAATGGTCAGCCTAGCCCGACTATAATGTTCTTACTTAAAATACGAACAATCAGCACAATTTTGAAACCCTCACGTTCTCTGACAATATTGTATATTTTTAAAATATTTAATATATTAACACATTAAGAAATTTGAAGAGTAAAGGACAGAGTAGGATATAACGTACAGCATCCTTGATGTAATATAATTGAAAAACGGGTGCACCCCCATGGTGGACAGCGAAAACTAGGTTTACTAAAAATGTGAAAATACGGCTTTCCAAATTTGAATAGTTGCAAAAAATCCAATTAAAAAAATATATATAAACATATTGTTACGGAAATCCCATGTCCACTTTATGCTAACTAATTGATTTTTTCCAAGTAATAAATTCCGTAGAGAGGGAAAACCCAAGTGCACATTCGCGGCGCGCCATGCAGCTGCCGGCCGACAAAAAGATTAGCGGAAAAGCAGTGAGGTGCACATTCGCGACGCGAGGA
>KK502685.1:244418-295315 GCA_000688735.1 Glossina austeni
CTCTTGAAAAGAATATCCACGATCTATTGGTACGAGCCCTATCATAAAAAAGCGAAATTCGTAACAATATAAAACAATTAAATAGAAAAAAACTTTCTAATATCTTGCATTACCTACATTTCCCAGCTTCTAGGCAAGTAAACTATGCTGCTGAGGTAGTTCAGTTGGTTCAACATAAAGTTTGAATTTGTTTTGTCACCCTCCCTAGTAAACCTCTTCAATACATTAGAGTAAGGAATGAAAATTAATTGTGCGATGTTAGTGAATAAAACATCATTGGTTTTCCAAAGTAAATATCTGTACTTAATCTTAACTTTCTCTCCATAAAAATGCTATGCTTGTGCAAATTTTTATATACCTTAAATATTGTGTAGTCCACTGATAAATGAAAATGAATATGAAAACGAATATGTACGATATTTTCACATTCTCCTTGCAAGGGCGTAATACTGGAGGCAACAGAAAAGTCCTACAATGCTAAAGATAATTGAATTAAGCAAAGTGGGCATCAGGTATCTTTTCAGGTATAGTGCCGCCGGCGTCAAGATTCACCTCAACCGCAAAATCAGTACAGTGTAACTGATTACGTAAATGCGGACCAACTGATACAATCATAACTAATACCGGTGAACGCCAGAAAGGCCATTTGGTAGCATGGTTCTCTGTCAGAATCATACGATAAACAAAGCCTAGGGTAGACATACAATTAAGGATCATTTCTTTGCATCCTCGTCGGCTGTGTAATTCAAACTAAACGCGCGGACAGTTGAAAATCCAATTGGACAGTAGCACACTGAGCCTTTTCCAAATCAATAATATCGTTCCTAGGTGTGGGGAGAGCACCGAACTAATGTAGTCACGTCTCCTGATAATTCATTGCAAAACATCAATCCGTCACAATGACTCCCCACTATGAGAATGGTCAGTGCGTATAACATTTAAGGATTAACATAACATTAATGATTATGATGCAGTAAAACGTGTAGAATCAATATTGTGATTGACAGCAACAACATCCACAACAATCTTTAGACGGATTTTCGACTTCGGTTTCGCTAGACTTGATTTGGCTCCGTATTCATGAAATGGCAAGCAATCTAGCGAATTAGATTCTGTATACAAAGCATGAAAATTGTAGCCGCAATCGTCATAGGGTGCATCCTCATACGTAAACACATTCTTGTGCAAGCTAATACGAAAGATTGTTATAAATATTCTTACCAACTTTGTCCATGCTTTACAATCTTTCCCGCAGTTAGCTTAGCGTAAGTTAGGTCTGCTTTACGACATCGTTCTACTTCCTGATTTCCTTTTTACAGTCAGTTTATGTCTGAGCTGCTTCTGAATCAACATCAAAATAGAATAGTCCGTTTCCACCACTTGCAGCCTTTCGGACTGTATTACCAAAACAATATATACTTTTCAAAACAAACTTCTAAGACAATGCACTGGTCTCTTCCTCTCAACCCTGGTTTCCATTCTAAAAGTCATATTTAATGAACTGCGAATCTATAATAGGGCTTTACGTCTGACAGCTAACGAAAATCTGAAAATAAAAATTATCAGGCCATCGCTTTTAGGACAGCTACACAAGCTGCTATCAAAAATTTCACCGCATTATCGACAAGGTCAACTCTATCCCAGTCTGAAGCCATGTACAAAGCAAATGCAAAATAGATCTAAATGTTTTTATACATCTCAGCGAATTTTCGGTGAAGCTCGGTGAAAGCTGAATATAAGAAGAAGAAGTAGATATAAATATCAGTAGTCATGTCAATAGTCAATACAAAGTAGAATTTTCAGTTTCACAATTGAGTCTTCGGGTACGTACAACATGTAGGTACTTAAAATCTGTTATATGTTAACTAATTGTGACAAAGATGCATGTCATCGCGTCTGAATACCAGGTCATTACACTTTAATCTAGATGAAAAAGCTGAAAAAAACCTTCCGTCCTTCGTTTTATTCAAAATAATATCATGCAAAACTCGAAAAACAAATATCGTGCAATAGCAAGATCAAGCAAAGCTCGTCTCTTCCACAAGGTTTACGCTTTTATGACCTTTAACTCCTTTCTGATGTCAACTTTACCAGATGGAGCAGACTCATATGTAATCATACATGCGACAAAGTTTATTTAAGGATAATCGAACGGTCATCATCTGATACCTGCGAAGAGGGTCACACAAAAGAGTCAGCTGAGCATCTTATTTTTACCCGCAATAAACTTAAAAACAGTAGATATACAATTTAGTTTTTCAATAGTTATAATAGTCTACACGAAATCTTTATTGCTCGCAGCAAAACACATCTCAAGCAGCTAACGGGATTTATAAAAACTGCTTATTTATCTTTCCAAGCCACAGCTTCGCAGCAAACTTCTGGATTAAACTCCAAAATGGACACAACTGGATAGACTACTACAACATGAACAACTCCTAGTCAAGAGATCCCACAATGATCGAATCATTAATAAATCAACAACAACCATAACGACATCTGCATCATCAATTTTTTATGAAAATAATCTTTACTGCTGCTATCAACTATGGACCCAAAAGAACAATTCAATTGAAAAGTATATCACATCGCTAGATATATTGTTAACAGGCGTGATCCATTCACCTTTAACATACCAGAAAAAAAATATATATATTTATAATAAAATGAATACACCCACAAATATTAAAAACTAGTCATTAATTTTAACTTATGCCGTTTGAACTGTTTTTTTTTTTCGATTAATATACTTTAAGCCGGCCCAAGAATTTCGAATTTTTGCACAATAAGGCTCTTAGCGTAAAGTCCAGTAAGTGGTGTCTGTGCTCGCTGCAGTCGTCGTCCATGGTAAATCTCCATATTCTAACTAAAAATTAGTTGCCTAATACCTAATTTATGTTTATTTTCACCATATACTGTTACATACATTTCAAAAACTTCATCGTTGGGATATGGGGTTCCTTCGCGGTAATTTTTGTATTGAATGAAAGTTTGGACGGACAGTCTGCAAAATCCCACTTGGTCATGGAAGTCAAACATTTCTCACATTGCCCTTTTTTCAAAATATCTGAATGTATGGACAACTAAGTATATCGTATATCCTGAAACGCCCAAAGTTCAAACTTGCGCGATCGAATTGTCTTCATAGGCAATGATCTTGCCATGAGGTACTCTCTTATTCATGCACTCACTATTTCCTGTTATTTTCTGACGAGGATCGCAATTTTTCCAGGCAATACCAAAACTTTCCTATCCATGCACTCTAAAAATATTAATCTACAAGATTTATCATGAGTACTATCGTTATTCAAAAACGTTCAATTGTTTTCACTCTGCTCTTACGCTTAACAATGAGGCCTTTCAAATACTCTACTGCTATTGTTTGGCGAGAAAACTCCCGAGCAATTTTGATGTTCAATTTTAAAACATTTAATTCACCAAAAAGGTATTCATCTTTTCAATAAATCAAAACCTTGCCAAAGCATTTTTTTTGCCCTGCCTTTGAACCATTTCAGGTCTACACCATTTGAAATTAAGCAAAATTGTCGACCACGATTCGCAATGTAAACAATATATTATATAATAAAATACGCATAGAAATGTGATATGGAAAATTGCATAAAATATGTCCAAAATATATGTGCGAACAAATAGAATTAATAAATATATAAACAATAGTTAAATTACATAGAGAAAAATGATTTCGTCTAACTCTGCCTTTTTCAAACATTGTGTTTATATACATTTTTATAAGTATATACTAAGTTCTTGGCTTTATTTTTAATCGATTAACCTGCTTTTCTCTAATCGTTTTCCTCGACCAGCAGCTGCATAACGCGAGCGTATGTGGACTTGGGTTTTCGCTCTCTAGGGAATTTATTATTTGGGAAAATCAATTAGTTGGAATGAACTGGATTAGGGATTTCCGTAACAACACTATATTTTCTACCTATCTACTATTTGGATTTTTCGTACATATGTACACACTTATATGCGTAATCCATATTCACTTAAAAACACAAAATTGGATATGCTTTGAGAGACGTCCTATAAAGAAACTATTAACAGAATCTTTCCCTATACAAATAATCAGACGGAAAGAACTGTCACATTGTTGTCTCCCACGCTATTAATAGCCTTACGACTGTTATCGTAATGGAAACACAAAAAGTCTGTGTTTTGATTTTAGCTAATTATGGGAGAAATAATTGCCAAATATACATAACAATAAACCCGTTAAACCCCAATTTTATTAGTATCATCGTCATTATTTAATAAAGGCAAAAAAAAAAATAAAAATAATAGAAGCATATAACCAAAGTGTTTTATGAGTTGCAGTCATAAAACTGAGATGCACTTTGCGGCTGGAAACTGACAAATTACTTCAAAATGTAACTTATAATGCAAAAGCAATTTTAATTAGAAGCGGTACCAAAACAAAAACTGATAAAGATTTAAAGGAAATTTCGTAGGAGCTAACAAAGAAAAAAACCCATTAGATAGTGAACTGAATATGATAGGTATGAAAGCATTAAAAGGAAAAACAACTCGAGTTGCTTGAGTTTATTCTGCGCTACGTTCCTGGAGTGATGATTCCTGGCCAGCCATTGATAGCCCAGTCAGATCCTAACACTTCCAAAGTCATGACTGAACAAGTCAACGACGTTTTTCACAAACCACCGCTCGTACCAAGTTTCCGTAAAATGTAGTCAAAAGCCGTTTTCGAAACACGAAACTACAGAAATGTATATATATATATATATATATATATGAGTTGTCCGCAAATATGAAAACAATGTACATACATATTTTCAGGTACCGTTAGTGAATTTGAAGCGGCTCGCAAATCCCGTCTCCTCTTCATAACAATTTTCTTTTGTGAATTTCTATCCTCGTGTTGCGCCAAGTACGTATGAGCACATAAACCATTCTGCCTAAAATTTATATATATATTTTGTTTATATAAATATTGTTAATTTTATCTAAGATATTACGCTTACTTTTTGTTTGCTAAAAAAACCGATTGGATCTGTTGATAATGGCCACTCTATCCAACATAATGATGAATTTTTATAATTGTTGAACATTCGCGATTTATAAATGATGGCGCCAGTACAAGGCGGTGTATGAAAGGATTGACGACAAGTTTTTTACAATTATTTAATTTACTTTAAACATATTTCAAATTTTTCGTTTTGGTTCAACTGTTTGTAAGTAAGACAATTTTGTTTGGAATTTATTTTGTTTTCAATTTACAGCTGTTTTTTCTTGTAAATACAACCGACCCTAATGCAAAAGAACCAATAAGCTTTCGCGTAATTTGATAAATATGAGGCTGTACTTCATACCTCTTGTGCGTGATGCCAAAAAAAAGGCACTCAAAAGGCAGACAGTGAATACTGATTACTGATGCCAAACCAACCGAAAAACAAAAACTTAATTCAACTTTGAAGGTTGGAGTATTTAAAAATTTTCTTTGCTCTTGCACTCCTAGCTTTATGTGTGTTTTTGATAATTGTTTTGTTTATAAGAATTTTTTAATGTCTATACCTTTTTTACCGTACATTTGAGTACAACAAACATTTAATCTACTTAGTTAGGAAAATACGTAGAGGATTTTAGAATTATTAATTTTCGTTCGGCTAGCGACCATTTGAATTAAAAAGTTAAATTTTTGAACAAACAGGAGAATTTTTGCGTACTGTTCTTCGAAATGTTATTTTAAAGATAATGTAAAAACTTTGAATTGAAAGGATAAAAATTATAAAAGCTGGTTCACAAGCATTTTAAAAAATCGTGTTCAAAAAACATCGCGTTTAAGATTTGGAAACGACTACTTTTTTATTATATCAAACACTTGCTTAATTTTTGCAGTTAAGCTGCAAACTTTTCTTTTCTGCTTGGAATTGCCATATTTGTCAAAAATAAGATCGCATGTTTATGCTCTATGGGACGCAATATGAAAAGAAAAAAAATGAGACGAAAATAATTAATGTAATAATTAATAAAATACACTCATGTAAAAATATTTACTAAATCCCTAAGGTTCCTAAAATTCCAAGTCCCATTTTGAGTTTCTTGTTTTTTTGGTGTACGATGCTTGTTCTTGTTTTCTTTTTTGGTGTAAGATGCTTACTCTTGTTTTTTTAGTGTAAGATGCTTGTTCTTCTTTTTTCTTCTTATGGCGTTTCTACATTTACTGCCCTCCACCATATTTATTGGTAAAATTATTAAATCCACAAAACTTACATAGCTGCCATCAAACGCGTCTCTCACGCAAGGAAAGAACAGCTGTTTCTTTTTTAAATACTTTTGTTCAGAAGCTGACACCATGAAACCTTTGACCAGCAGTTTAGATTTTTTTAAGGAAATATTTAATTATTTATCCACTGGTTCTTTTCAGCAAGACACCTCGCATTTTTATCTGTGATTTTATATATCTTAGACATTAAATAAACATCCCTTTCTTGCAAGGAAAAATCAATTAGAGGAGCAAAGAATAATAACGCGTGCGTTTACTAAGAGATCGAACTTAACATGAATAATACTTGTGTAATAAGTGCCGGAAAGTGTCATTATTGAATTTTCAAATCGTTCAACAAAAACATAATAGAAATAAAAAATGTATTAGAAAGAAATATACATCGAAGAGGACTTCAATAAAAATATTTTTTATTTATTTATAAATTATTAACGTGACTTGGCGCAGAAAATAAACCGCATTATAATTTTGTTTAATAGGTTTCTCACTAATCCGTTAACATGCGTAAAGTACGCCCACGAAATTTATTTAATATTATTATTCTCGTAACAATAATCGGTGGTTTTTGCTACTTCTTCGTTATACCACCAGATACGGATATGGATAGAGAAGAGCAAATGTATGTATGCATCGCCATATATATTTATTGTTTATTTTACATATTTCATGTTATCAAGTTCTTTATGGTCATATTCTCTTAAAAACACCAAGAAAATGTAGAACGTTTGTTTCAAATTTTCCCACCGGAAATAAAATAAGCCCGGAAATGAGCGTCTCGCATATAAGGTAAACTTTCTAACAATCTTCTTTTTAAAAGGAACTTTTCCTTTTCAATTCAGACACATTGATTCGTTTTCAAATATGGTTATGCATTTTATTACTTATACATTATTTCACAAGAAGGGACTTTATTCTTTAAAATCAATAATCTATAAATATAAATACATCAATGGTATACAAATCTTGATGGAGTTAAAGAAGTAATTCTACAAATTTACAGTTAGAACAAACAAGAAAGTTGTATCCGCCTTGGAGGCAAATCTTTGATACCCACCGACTTGAACCAATAAATAGAAATTGCTTAAAATACTTTATCAATTGTCGACGTAACAATGGATTAGAATTTTGTTTTGTACGTCTATAGTGCTGGGCTTATTCCATTATTGTGGTCTATTGTTCATTTTCAAGCCAAGTTTGAATCAATTGGGATTTTATATTTACACAAAGTTTCAGTTGTCAATTTATACCCCCGTTGGCATACAACAGAAGACGCACGCACGGACGAACATTGTTAAACGGGCACAGAATTTTATACTGATTAAGTTCGGTGGTGATCCTGGAATTATTGCTTAATAGCAGGTATATATATACATACATAACTGATATATAAAAACCTAAACACCTGCCTAAGAAGCTGGCAGTTAAGAAATTTACAAAAAGTTAAGCATATCCTCAGCGGCCCAATAGCAGCTGCTTCGGACAGTGTCTTCAGGCTAGCAATTCGAGCGATATCCACCGTTCAAATTACGTTCCGCGCCGGATGTTGCGACTGTGTTTTGAACAGATGGACTTGTGCTAATGTACAATGTACTACTGGGTCCTGCGTGTTGAGGTTGATGATGTTGTTGTGAACTATGTTGGTGATGCACACCAGCAGCGTTTTGTGATTGCAGTTGTATGAGTTGTTGAGCACTGAGTAATTGGGTCGGTATAATTATCTGCTGAGGTGCTTGCTGTTGCGATTGTTGTTGATGCTGTTGTTGTTGCATTTGCAAACGTAACAAGTTTATTTGGTTTGCGTTGATAGCAATCTGCGTGTTCAAAATTATCAATTAAAAAGTTATACTTGAAAAACTTATTTAAAATATTGGACTTTACCGGCACATTGGCTAATTCGCCGGTAGGTGTAACTACCACTTGCTGCACTAGCTGGACTTGTTGTTGCTGCTGTTGAGCCAAATTCTGCAATAAACCGCTTTGTTGCTGGTGGTTAGTTAGGGTTGCGTTGTTGTTGGTGGGTGCAGCTGCGGTTAATATCAATTGTTGTGGTTGCTGAGTTACCAAATTAAGACCTGCCGCTGTTAAATTTTGCGGCTGCAATTGTTGTTGTTGCAACTGCAATTGATAAACCAACTGGGGTTGGCCTGGTTGTTGTCCGGGCATTGTGATAAAATATTGCATGTGTGGCGTTGAATGATGGCCAGTTTGTTGTATGATCTGAACCTGCTGCTGGGTAGGCTGACCCGCAGTTACTACTTGCGCAGTTTGGGTACTATTAGTAGTGGCCAGTGCGGCATTTGTTGTCACTTGGTCAGCTGCTATAGTATTTAAAGGTTCACTTTTTAGTGTAGTTACGTTAATCATTTCCCCAGTTACAACACTGCCACTAGCAGGAGCTGGTATTGAGCTATTGTGTGTTACTGATGCCGACGAAGATGCCGACGAGGTTGCATTTAGTCCATTCGCAGACGTAGATGTAGACGTAGACGTTTGTGCATTTTCATGCTTCCGGTGATGACCAGAAGGCTTTATATCTTCTCGGGGCACAATATCAATTAGAAAATCAAATTGATCGTAATTAGCTATAGCTTGAGCAATGTCTGATCTTTGTAAGGTACGTCGCTTGCTTTCCTCAGTATGAATCCAGGCTCGCATAGTTAGCTCCTGGATGAAAAATTCACAGGCTTTGGCAAATAGAAGCGGGGCTTCAGCAGCAATCATTTTCGCATTATCGTCCAGTTTCATAATTTTTTTAATGCGTGCTAAAGGTAAAGCCTGATGTCTGGCATCAACATTTTGCGTGCTTTGTATCTCATGTAAAATATTTGGCCAGAAATTGTCTAATGTTGGCGGCGGTTTCCGCGGTATCGGTTGCTTAATGTTTTTGCTAGCTGGCTTATCTTTGGCAATAGGGCCACTATGAACAATTGTTGCATTGGTGATTGCGGTCGTGCCAACACAACCAGCACCGGGACTATTCAAAGTGAAATGTGATGGTCCTTTTGTAACACTCGCAATTGTTAAGCCTCCCCCTTGGTTCGTCGGTGGTACGCTACAATTCGTACTAGACGATCGTTCATATGTTGATTGTGATACGTTTATATCCATTTTGATGGAGTTCTCATATGAGCTACTACATCATGAAAACGAAAAAATTACTTCATTAAGGCCATAAATGCTTAAACTTTTCTCGTATTACTTACTTTGTTGTTATTTTATTACTATGCATTGCTATATAAACTAAAATAGCAACTATTTACAACTATTTTCAATTAATTTCCTTACAATGGTGAATGCGCTGTTGACTTCAATTAATGCGGATTTCCTTCTTCATTTGTCTACAACTTGCTCAGAGTAAAATTTATTCCCCAATCGGGTTTATTGCATGATATCGAATTAAGATCGACTTCGGAAATTCTGATGCACAGATTATTTTTGATTTCCAATAAATTTAATTTTATCGTCTACAAAACACAATTACAATTTTACACACAGTGTTTAGTTGTCAAACAATACCAGTCAACCAGATTTGATAAACTTTCGTAAAAATTGGGTACCGAGTGTGCAAAACATAGACGAAAAAAGCAACTCTGCACATCGTCATATCATACAAATTATTGACAATCTGGGATAGGGGGCAAATATTATCAAAAAAAGGGGATAGCATTTATGATGTACGTTTGTGCTTGTTTTGTTTTATACATTTTGCACACAATCATCTATCTATATGAAGCGACATGTTCGCATAAAAAAGTTGCAGCATGTAATATACCATCGTTTCAAAATACATGCGATAAAAGAAAACAAGTAAAAAAAAAAATAAGACTAATTTCCTTATAAAGAGTAAAATAAGCAAGAAGATCTATTCAAATAGAATTGTCTTGGACATGTCAAATTTCTTTAGTAGTGGCAGTACTTTTTAAGTAATTGTACAAAGCAAAATCTCACTTGCCTATATATATATTTATATATATATATTTTCCTGATTATCGTGGATGAGCCATTGGTATAATGAAAGATAATAATAATTATAATAATACCAATTTTTAAAATTTTATATTATTTAATTACTGATAATAATAATTAATAATTTTTTTGGTACAGTTAATGTTTTGAAATTCAAATTTTTAGGCTTATTATTAGTTTACGTGTCTATGAAATTAAGAGGGAGGGAGATAAATGGGTTTAATTGAAAACAATGCAATTTTAAGGCCCTAATTTATACAAAGAATAAACTATTGTTATTTTAGTAATTGTGGGCGGATCATGGATATGTGTCTAAAGTACGGTAATTAGATTTAATGAAAAATTAATTGAGCGGCGTTAGCCCATGGACAACCGACAAGCTGACACACAGAAAGGAGAAAGACAGACAAACATGTCCCTCTTTTACCCATTGTCCTCAAAAGTATCTATTATTTGATATATTTTTACATTTCCGATAAATACTTATAATTATAATTCAATTGAAAATATCTGTTAAAACTAATGAAATTTTTCCATTATTTCGATTTTCGATGTCATTGTACCCTACATCATTTATATTATGCGTACACACCCAGAATTATCGGCTTAAGCTTGTCTGTCTGTTTTAGCAGTCCGTCTACAAATTTTTTTGCTCAATCTGCAGAACGTAATTTTGGAAATATTTCGACGAAATTTGAAACAATCATGTGTTTTGAATTGGATATGATAATTTTTACGGTCAATCTCCATTTATTTTGAAAAAATCCTACATTGATATGAAAAGCTTTGATCGAATGACCAATTATTTAGAACCATCCCTTTACAACCGTTCCTATGAAACCCAAGCTTTATACAGCAAAAGAGAAAAATTTTGATAATGAAAATTGATTCAGAATAGGAATCTGACATAAAAATTAAATGCATAACGTATGAATGAGCAAACAAACAAGCTTAGATAAATTCAGAAATAGATTCCTAAGTCCTTTTAGACTTTGCATATATCTGCACAAACTTAATGTACCCTTGTGCCACCTTGTTCTGTTATATGTTTATATAACTATTTCTTTGTTTGTCGGCAATGCGTAAAATATAATTTTTTATTCAATTAATATTTTCGCAAATTTTATGCAACGGTCTCCGTTCTCTAAATTATACGTATGCTAACATAATGTCCATCAAATCGATACTTCAGGAAATGAGTTTGTAATTGTATAGCACTTCATTTCTTCTTCTATGAACTGAATACAAAGCTTTTTATTAGCCTCCGATTGTAATACTTTCATCAAGGAGTTTATTAAGATTATTTATTCACACGTTTGTGATTGCGTGCAAGAAATCCTACAAACTTGAGTCGGTTTATCCTATCTTTATCAGACGCTTTACTATGCCCTTTGCTTACGGCTTCATTTTTTAATATTTACCAACTTATTCTGGACTGTTTCTTCATTCTTTCGACTCCTTCTTTCTGCACAAATGTTTTCAATAAGTCTTCTAGTACATTATAAGTCCGTTGATCTATTGTTAAGAATTTCTCGCCACCCTTTTTGATGCTTTCTAGCACCAAAGTTGTACTAGCTAAAACTGCAGTTATAATAAAAAAAAAATATAAGGGCGACATGCGAAAAGAATACGATGTTAAAATGGTGATAAAAATTGTCTATGCCACCTAGATCCGTCGACAACATATTTAAATTCATGGTCTTGCTATATATTGTTTATAAAACACCATAAAACTAAATATACTAAAATAATTATCAATTAATCTTGAGTTAAAAATCAAGTAATATCTGAAAAATGTTAACAGTGGAGTTTTGAAAGAGAAGCAATATTTAAAAAAAGTTAAAAGTCAAGTAATATCAAAGTTTGTCCAATAAAATATAAATAAAAAAAATAAATAAACAAATAATGAAACAAAGGGGCTAATGACACACTTCGAAAGTGTCAAATTGCAATTTTAACAACCGACAAGTAAAGAAACAAGCGCACTTATTAGATTTATTTACATTATTACTTTTACTTATTATTACTGCTTATTGGACATATAAGCCGCAAATCTATTGGCTCGGTCCTTCTCCATCAAACAATCAAAAAAAAAAAAAAATATTACCGCTTATAATAATTTATGTTGACTTAAGATTTATATTATTTTGTAAATATTTATGTTAAGTATTTTTAGGCCAAATTATAAATAAGAAAAATATATAAAGTATATAAGAATATATATTTTATTCTACAAAGCAACATTGCTATCATTAAAAACTTCATTTAGTAGATTCCCAATATTTGGCAGTTTTAAAGCAGAAATATCCGCACTAGAATTAAATGTTTATAAAGTTTTTATTTCAACATATATTAAATCTTTGTTATAAAGAAGAAGAAGATAATTTATCTGTTCATAGTTCTCTGGTAAAAATCTAGAGTTACCTGCCAAAATGCATGCATTTTCCGTATTCTTGTCTGTTAAAAATAATTTCTGCTTATTTTCATTTAAAAAAAAAAAAAAAATACATGTGTTGAGAATAGAGAGAAAAGATTCCCTATATATGTGTACGGACGATATCAGATGAGAAAGCTAATGTTTACATATCATTATAATTGCATAAAAACATCGGCACTTGAAAATTATCCTCGTTACGTTGAAATAGATTCTAACTCGCCGAACATCGCAGATACAAAAAGAGAGCTTAAAGAGGAGGAAAAAAACAAGAAGAAAAGCAAAGAAAACCAAAAGCATCGTGAAATCTCACGTTTCAGATACAAAAAATAAATTTATGGATTTTTCAAATAAGTAAAAGAAGTAATATATGACATACGCTGAGTCTTTTACGCACCAATTAATTGTATGCTGATGAAAAATACCATAACAACATATATGAAACTTTTTCTCATGAAATGAAGAAGAAGAAGAACAAGATTATTCATATGTTGATAATTTTCGGTTAAAACTTCAGATACGACAGTTAAAATTGGAACCAAATTTATTATCGTATTGTTTGTGGAAGTTTTATAAGAAATAATAATAAAAATTTTAAATATTGATTTTGTGAACGTTTTTCTAACGGAAATAAGTGCCTTTTTAAATAAATAATATGGGAAGAGATAATGTTCCTTATTGGCGAAGATGCTAAATTACACTATTTAACAAATATTTGCACTATCTTATCGTCGCACTAAAAATTTCAGAAGATGGTCGTGCAAGCGACTTAATATTTGCAGTTTAATTTAATTAAACAGTTTGCCGAAAATTACTCTTTGGCAAACTTCCTGGAGCCGAGCGAGACAGAAATAAATCTTGTTATAATTATGCAGGAGCATTCATAGGGAATCTTCTCTATTTCCTTGGTGAACTTTATGCAAGTGTCTATAGAAGAAATCTTCCGTACAATCAATCTCCTTATTCGCACATTCAATCTTTAAACAACATATCATCATCATACATAATTATGATGAGAATGCATCGTTACAGCATAAGTCGCTTCTTTGTGGAATCTGAAGTTGCCTTGTTCTTGTCACATTGCGTAGTTCCACAAAGGCACCTGAAAATATGGATTTAAAGCTTTGCTCTATTGAAAATCTTCGAAAAACCATAAATAAAAATGTACTTAACTAGATCACACCGATAAGTCTTCTGAAATTATATTCACAATAAAGTAAGATTTCAAACTTTCAATAGAGCTTGGCTTCTGATTACATTCTTCCATCGAAAAGCATACGCTGGTGCCGTAAACGGTTAAAAATGGCACACTTATGCCGTTGAGACCAAAACCGATAATTGAAATACGATGGAGTAGCATCACCATAAGCTTCTGAAAGTGTGAGATATTTATGGTCTTGGCTATGTATGGAAGCTGTATGGAAGCTGCAGCGATAAATGGAAGCTGTATGGTTAATATCTATAAATTGAATTTATTATTGGTATATACATCGCTGCTCTCACTTGCCTACGGCCGCAAACGTAGCAAACTAAGAGCAATCTTATACACCGGCACAAATGAACTTAATGAAGTAGACAAAATGAATAATTCGGAACTAAATCTTGCTTTTGATAATAAATGCATTTTAAAAGTGGAGAAAATCTATTCATTTCGAGGTGCGATTAACGAATAGACAAACTGATAATTTTATAGTTATGCATATAAATAAGGAAGAAATAGAGTCTTGCCTCGCATCACTTATAAGGCCCTGTATTGAAGCGTGCTCGGCACTTCTCCGGGCAGTATTCATCACCCCATAATATCTCTTCGCTATATTGAGCTCCATGTGTATAAAGATTTTTTGTAAGGATGTTCTCCTAACTAGATGAACATTTGCGATCTGTTTTAAGCTGATATGTGAGTGGCAAAATGGAGCCAGGCACATGTAAATGAATATCAGTCTGTAAGCGAACTTTGTTGTTATTTTTATTTATGGAGTATTTTATCATAAAAATAAATAAAGAATATGCGTTTGATAAAGTAGCGGAAGAGATTTGCTCAATTATATTACTATTATCCTTATTACAGAAAAAAAATTGAGCGTTCTATACGCTCAGTGATGAATCAATCAGAATGTCGCATGCCGAATTTGCCAGTTAATAATCCAGAAATAATGAAATTTTATCACCATGTCGAGCCAATTGATTGCGGTGACCCCTTGGATGATTGGGTTATGTGTGAGGAAAGTAAAATAATTTTCTTTTTTTGTACAATATTTTTAACAAAAAGTTTTCCTTTTCTGAAATAGAAATCAATTTGTTTTGTAAAACCGGAAATAATGGCTAAGTATGGCGAAGTGATGTGCTCTTATGCGGACATAATACGGAAGAGTGACTGGAAGTCTCGTTTCAGCAAATCCACATCCTACTCGCGGGAGCCGTACGTTCTGCAAGCATCCGATTTCGCTAAAGTTACTTGTGTAGCGGAAAATCAGAAGAAGTACGCTATGCGAATAATAATGCGAACAATAATCTTAAATTATTTTTTTTTTACATAATGTAGATGGATGGGCATGGCTTACGGTATACGAGATGGTGTACAAAACACTTTGATACACAAACCTATACCACCGCCGTTAAATAACGGCAACTTGCTACAAGTATTAGATGCTTCCAAGTTTCCTTCACATTTCAACATACTTATGTATGGTTATGATTCTCTTAGTCATCTTGCTGTCATACGTAAGTTGCCAAAAACGTATTATTATCTTACGAAAGTTTTGCATAGCATTGTACTCGAGAGTTATAACATCGTCGGCGATGGTACTCCCCAAGCTTTGATACCAATTTTGACCGGTTATACTGAACTTGAATTACCGGACACGCGGAGACGTATTTCAAATACAATGCCGGTCGACAAGGCATATCCTTTCATTTGGCGCGATTATGAACAACAAGGCTACGTCACTTCTTTCAATGAGGATGCGCCACAAGTGGGAACTTTTACTTATCGTTTGAACGGTTTTAAAGACCAACCAGTTCATCATTATTTACGCACATTTTACGTAGAAATGAATAACATTTTTTTTAATAAAGCTTATTGCATAGGCCATCAACCGGATCATTTGGTTATGATGGAGTATACAAAAAATGTAAGTTTCTAAACTTTTAATAACGCATTGAACGAAAACCTTTTTGTTTTTTATTTCGTATCGTTTAGTTTATGGTCAAGTACAGTGACACACCGAGATTTGTGTTTAGCTTTCATGGATCACTTTCGCACGATTCTGTTAATTTAATAGAAGCTGCGGACGATGACATTGCCGCTTGGCTGGATAAAATGAAGCAGAAGCAACTACTAGAGAACACAATATTAATTTTTATGTCAGATCATGGAAATAGGTATGTATGAGCTATAATGCTTGCACTAGCCGGGGAAAGAAAGCGTATATTCTACGCTTGATAAGGTACATGCACTCTTAATCAATGATTCAGCCATGTCCGTCTGTTCGGTTACATATATATATTGATATAACGATTGACGATATCAAAACTTTCTGCCATCTGGTTTAAATCTTCTCATACTCTTCAGCTTAAAGCATTGAAGTCATTCCAATTGCTCGTCTGCAATTCACATAATTATATATAAAATAAATAGATGCGCCCTGAAGATTGTATAATCACCTGTAAAGTGCTGCCAAATCATATAAAAATATGGCCTTTGATATAACGAGTAAATGCATCGTAATTTTATAACCATGCACCGCACCGTACATCTGATGAAGAATATTATAAAATTCGGCTCAAGTTGAATGCAGTTTCTTTTTTTATTCTTTTTAAAACATGATAAATCGCCTTGTATCCAGTTAATGATGGCTTTATTTCTAGATTTGCGGATGTACGTAACACGGTACAAGGCAAGCAGGAAGAGCGTTTGCCCTTCTTTAGTTTTGCTTTCCCCGATTCGTTCAAAAAACGTTTTCCACGCGAATATGCAAACTTTGTGAATAACAGTGAACGGCTGACAACTCCATTCGATATTCATGCTACTCTGACACACATTTTAGGTGGAAAGAAAAAAGTACACTATAATAGTATAATCATACGAATTATTTAAATTTGCAGAGTTACAATCAGCTCAAGCGTCTACTCAGTTCGACGAATCATCATATGGCGAATTTTTGAAAACCAAAGAACCCCTTCCCACCATGAGAGTGGAATTGTCAGATTTAGCGAGAAATAGAGCAAAATCTCTATTTGAGCCATTGTTATGGAATCGATCTTGCGCGGATGCGTACATTGAACCACATTGGTGCGCTTGCTTGGATTGGAAGCCGCTTAATTTAAACGTTAGTTCGAACATGGGAACAGCTTTGAAAGCAGCCGGAACTATTTTAAACATTATTAACAACGTTACAGATCCGTTTCGTTCATATTGCGCCGTTTTACATTTAAAACGTATTAACTGGGCCATGCGCCTGTTGCCACGTAAGGATCTGCTAGCTTTCAAGGAAAACAGCGATATTGATGGACGTGTGCCTGATTTCAATAGTAAAGGTGAACCTTATGAAGTGTTTTATCAATTGCAAATTGTAGTTTCTCCAGGAGATTCGCTGTTTGAAGCTAGTGTTTCGCATAATCTTAAATCGCTATCCATGGAAAGTAATTTGTCAGATATCTCCCGAGTAAACAAATACGGATCTCAAGCAGACTGCATTTACAAACGCAATCCAGAATTGCGAAAATACTGCTATTGTAAGAAACAAAGCGAAACACCATAAACAACAGGAGCAGGACCAAGTCAAGTTACTGTCTCTATTTTATGCACATTTTGTTAACAAATGAGACGACATGAATGTCGAACATTGTTACTTCTACCACTCACTTCTTTCATTTTATTTATATGACATTAATCTTAACCACTGGAAACATATTTTTTAGCTAATTTTCTTTTATTTTCGTAAGGAACATTATGAATAATCAATAAAGGCTCGAATTTTTTTTCATATTTCATCTTAATTGTGAAATCAATGCATTAACTGAGAGCTGTGGCTGTGTGTGTGATAAGGTAAGAAAGTTTCTTTTTGAGACACTGGGGGTTTATTTTTATATAAGAAATGTATAAATTTCATACGTTTATTAGTACTTTCCGAATGTTAATCACATTCGTTATGTATAACGTTACGTTTTAGGTATAAAAATTTCATTAGTAAAATTGAATTTATTTTTCAGTTGGAGCTTGTCTATCAATAACAGGTTGTATAGTTTTGCCACCAAAAATTTGCCCCCAACCAATCAAACTGAAATAAAAGAGGAAAAATTAAATAAAATAATTTTAAAGATCTTATTAATAAGCAACTCACCGCCAATGCTTTTCCACCCGCCGACTTAGCGCAATCTTTTCACCCTTTTGCGTGCACACAGGAGTGGTTAGGACAATTTTTGCTAAATCACCTTGTGTAGCTGAAATGCGACCGCCAGTACTTAGCGAACCGATATTTACGAGTAGAATTTCGGTTTTTTTTAATTTTTCGACCTTGGCTCCTTTTTTATCTCCATCAGTACGTACACCCAATAGGCGACGCAGTAAATAGTAGGAAATTTCCAGTTCAATATAAATGTCGGGCAAATGGCCGACCGCACCAAGTACTTGGCCAACCAAACGATCAGCACGGCACAGTGTAGGATCAATTTTTGTACCCACACCAATCAGGCCTCCAGGGACGGCATATTGCAATTCATTCTGCTCAGCATATAGGGATACAATGCGGGAGAAAATGGGACGACAAGTTATGTTGCCATCGCCATCCTTCGTAACCACGCCAGGACGTACTTCAATTTCTTGTCCTACTTTAAGAACACCACACAGTATAGACCCACCAGCCACGCCGCCTTTTAAATCTTTCACCTCGCACCCCGGTTTATTAACATCAAAAGAACGTATAACAATTAACCTGGGCGGTGAACTGAAGTCACGTTGAGGCACGGGAATCTTTTTCACAATGTATTCGCACAAAACCTGAAAGACAAAATGATAGTAAATAACGTCCATACGAAGCAAAACTTGGATCGCGGTTGAAAATATATTTATAGAAATTGTTGTTATAATACTTGGGAGTATGATTGTGGGTTGATTGCATTAGTCTTCTAAAACAATGTTTACGTGTCAATGTTTACATCCTCAGTTTTCTTATAACCAATACAGGCAAGAAAATCGATTAAATTTTTCTATATGCATTGCATACAGAAGGACAAATTTAGTGCGGGCGCACTCCACTTAGAAAACAAGACATGCGGAGGACCCTTTGCAATCGTCCCTCGCTTAGCAAACACGCGACTGCACAAAAGAGAGGGAATCGTGGAATTAAATGATATGCTAATGCTTTTACGCTTTCTTGTCACCATGCATTTGGAAGATGGCTTTAAAAATTCGTCCTAAGATGAAAATATAGATTTTTCTGTTTCATTGCCTTAACTCCCCAGTAATATGCAAATCTTGATGTTGCTTTGTTTAAGACGCAAAGGCAACGAATAAAAAGTGTTTATAGTGCACGAAAGTCTGTCTGCTTTAATACTTACATCTATGTTGTATTTCAATTGAGCTGATATAGGGATAATAGGAGCGCCATCTGCTACAGTACCCTTTACAAATTTCGTAATATCTTCATATTGCTCTTTGGCCTGCGACTCTTTCACCAAATCGATTTTATTTTGTAATATTAAAATCTGTTTCAGTTTCATAATCTCAATGGCAGCCAAATGTTCGGATGTTTGTGGTTGCGGACATGATTCATTGCCAGCAATGAGTAGCAAAGCGGCATCCATAACGGCGGCGCCGTTCAACATCGTGGCCATAAGAATATCGTGACCCGGGCAATCCACAAAACTGACATGACGTACCAATCTGAAACGCCCCGTACAGGATGGGCGACTGCATGGGAAACTATCATCTTTGCTCGAGCTATCAGATATAAAGCATGCCGGCCGGGGACACTTCGGATTGTCGCATTGGTAAATTTTCGCATTTGCATAACCTTAACGTGAAAATCAGTGGAATATTAGAAACGATTTTAAATTAAACAACACGAAATGAGCGGTGCCTTCAGTATGCATATATATTTGTACAATTTATGACAATTATATATAATAAAAATACCAAAATCCACCAGATGATAGCTTAAAGATTATGTACTACTTAAATATCTAAATCGACTTTACAAGAGTGAAATAAACAATGATACGTAATTTGATGATAGAGAACTGATAGATTAATTATATTCCGTTTGTGGCGCGAAATTTCTATATACACCACTTTCAAGTAAATATTAAAAGGTCTGCTTTATTTCGTATTGTCTGTGTCAGCGAACAGATTGTGTTAAATTTGTGGAAATTTATATCGAACTTTGAAGAAGTAGACTTTTTTTCAATTATTTTTTTCCAATTGAGACACTTGAAGACAGTCATGTGGAAAGACGAACGGACGAAGAAGTGACAAATGGCCACAGTTTTAAGATACTGCATGTTTGAGGGCACTCAGTTAAAAGACACAATTAATATATCGATAGATATATATCTGCTAGTGGTGGGTTAAAAATATTTGGGTGGGTTAAAAATTAAAATTAAAAAAAAAAAAAGCGAAATCTATTTAACGAAAGTTAAAACAAAACTTTGCGGCAGTTGTCTGCACCGCAACGACAAGTAATTTTTTCAGCGTCTGAAAGGTTTTCGTAGTCATCCAAGTCGGGAGCGTTTTGTATATAGTCGAAGGACAATTCTTCGCCAGCTTTGATCGATCTTAATGTGAAAAACGCCAAACGTGGCATTTTAATGTCAAGATTATCAATCCAGAAGGAGTACACCCCTAGGTTAGGATCGCAGGAATGATTGACAAAATGTCCAATGTTACCATATTGTGCCGCATCGATAGTGTATTTGGTGTCGGAACTGGTATCATAATCCAAATCGAACAGATATGTTCTGCCAATCGCATCATAACGTTTACCTCTTTCATTTGCTTCTTCGACAGTAATAATTTCGCCTACATATTCGCAAACATATTCGCCTTTGCACATGGCTTTATCGGTGCGTACTCCCCAGCCACATCCGTTGCTGGTTTTAAAAAGGCATAACGCATTTCTACGACCACGTTGTATGACTCGGTTGGGACAGTCTATTGGACATTGACAGCTTTTGTTGCATTCGTAAATCGCCTCGCGAGGCTTGATTCGCAAACGTTCCTTCTTGTCATAGGCAAAATACCCATCAGCCATGCGAGCACAGCATTTACTTGCAAGTGGCTTACAGCCGTCTAAACAATTACAACCAACCGGAGGTTCATCGCCGATTATAACGCCTTTACCTGCAAGGTTTTCGCGTATATATCTGAAATTTGGATCTAAAACATCCAAATCGACGTTGTTTTCCACCCTTATAGGAGCACTGCCTTCCACTAAGTTTGCATGATTTTGCCATTGCAGCAATGAAATTAGCTGTTGCTTACGTTGACTATACAAAGGTTTCAGAAGCAAAGCACGCAATATACGTTTACGTATCTTCTGCGAATCTCGATAATTACGAGAACGTGATGCTTCGAATTGAGCCAACAGTATAAGATCTACCTCCAGTTTTATCATATGTTCATCATATTTGTCCAATTCTCGAACGTCTAATTCCTTAGGGTCCAGGGTAAGATTTTCTTTGATAATATTGTGCTGCGCTTCATTAATAATGCAGACAATGCTATGACGGTATAACGATGTATAGTGGTCAATAAAATCATCCAATAAAGAGCACTCACTTATATTGTCTAGATCTTCCCAAGTGTTTTGGTCCCTTGAATAATTGAGCCATTTTACATAAAATACTGGTTGGCCATTAACAGACTCTACGCACTCTATTTCTTCAACCACATATTCTCGTTCGCTCTTTCGGATGGCAGTGGCATTACTAAAACGAGCTTTTTTCAGCGGAAGTGACTGCAATGGTGTCTTTAACTTATTGTGACGTTTGACTGGTTTACTCTGCTTTTTAGATAAACATTCTCTGGCGGATATCTTCATCGATTCCCCACTGTGTGTAGAAGAATTATCATTTAAACTTTCATAACCACTACTTGGAGTTAAAGCATTAAGTCGTGTATGCGTCGCGTCTAATGGTGTGCGCATAAATGGGCACGCCAGCCAGTGAAAAGAATTATAGTTATATTGTTGCCGATTAAGATGTTGCCTTTGCAATTGTTTCAGTTCCTGACTCTCCTCGAACTCACGCAATAACCGTGGCGATGCCAGCAAAGCTTTCATGCGCTGGAGACTTATGCGTTCTGCAAAATTTTCGCGCGGCACAAAAGAAACGAGAAACAAAATAGAAAATTATAAATAAAATTAAATTGCTGGGAAATACAAGAGAAATCAATTTAACATTTATATCACACGTCATTTAATTGTTATAAGAAAAAAAATAATTTGCACTTTTTTTCACACACTTTTAAAAATCCAGCAATTTATTATATTAAGGACTCGATAATTTTACAGAACGCATTTTGTCTACCGTTTTCATAGTAATTTTCTTTTTTCTGTGCGCTATTGGAGTCATCAAATTTTGATGAAAAGTGAAACAGTTAATATTTACATAGTAGTAAAAATATGAATGATAGAAAAAGTTATAAGGATGTATTAATGTGTTTTTTTGTTATTTTTCTTTTTTTTTTTACTTGTATTTGAAGCGGAATCATGTTTGATATGGATTTAGTACAATTTTTTTGGTTTATGCCTGTTATTTATGTTACTCACCAAGTTTGATAGTAATGTTCCTTTCGAGTTCATTTTTAAATCGAACCGTCTGCACACCTGAAATGGCTTTGACCACTGTTGATTTACCATGAGCTACATGGCCAATTGTGCCAATATTTATTGTAGCCTGCCGTGAAATTACCTCTGGCGACAAGGGAGTCAAGTTACTAACTTCCTGCAAAGAACACGAAAGAAATTACCGGGGATATTATTACCCTTCATTGAAAAACGTATCGAATCCATTTAAAATTTTATTTATTCTATTTATGACAATGTCATTTTTTGAGGTTAGACCAGTACGTCTAGTATTTACAGATTGCATCAGAATATGTTTTAAACACATAAAAGCTAAAATCTGTTTATTCCAAGAGTCTTAAAAAAGATCATTAAAGACATGATTTGTATATTTTCATAAAATTAACTTCATGAAAACGCCACGTGCTACAATCTTATTTATTGTATGTTAATCATATCTTCTCCAAAGCACTTTGAAAAAGTATTTATTGAAAAGCGTCAAGACTCTTATTAAAAATTATCACCACGGAACGTTCTGAAGACATCCAAAATTTAGAATGTCTGTTAAGTTTTTCCATTAAGAAAATTTCACCCAATGTCTGCTGCTTAGTTGGCTGTACATTTCATAGTATATTGTGGCTTTCTTCTTGCAACAATCCAACTTACCAAATTGTTAAGGTCTTGCTTTTGCAAGTTCGTGTTTACAACAATTTGTGTTTCTGTTGTCGCCATTATACGCTTTTCTTTCGCTTTGCTCCTCTTTTTATTGACTTTAGCTAAACAAATTAGAAGCAATCTTTACAGGCTACAATATAAAATTTACAGACCATTGAAACAGAATTAAGAGCGGTTTAGGTCTTTTTTTATGCATTCGAGTTAAACAGTGTTGCCAATACTTTACGTAGTGGCTGTAATAAATGGGTTGCCATAATCTAATTACCTATTGAAAGATATTTAATTCTTCTTCTCTAAAAGTAAAACGAACCAACGTTACGGTTTTAAATGTCGCTAATTTTACAATAATATTTTTTTGCCGATTTCGTTGAAGCGGTTCCTCATATTTTGTAATTAAATCTCATGCTTTGGAAATCTTAATATTATGTACTTTTAGAAGCATTGAGCAGCCACTTACAGATTTGAACAAAACATTTACCCCAATCCTGGGAGTATAAGTGCGGCTTGGTTGTGTTTACCCCCTGGAAGTTTTAACGCGAAGTACGGAATCATATGTTTAACATAGCAGCATATATATTATTTTCGCCAATAGTTCCTAGACGTTCCATAAAACCTAGGCACAAACCGCAGTTTTAGTTCACTACCTCTCATATGAGAACCATTTGGTTGAGAGTTATGTTCGATATTTCAAATTAATTTCCAAAAATTAATCGGAATGTAAGGAGCAAATTTGACGTTTGTTTGTTTACAACAACACAATTAGTAATATAATCGTACAAACGTAACATTGTGTGAAAATAGGAAATAGTAGGAAGTAAAATAATAAATAAAGCGATGTAATATAATGCAGATAACTCATATAATTTCATATTTTCATTTCTTAAGAAAAGTTTGAATTGTGAAAATGAACTGTGGATTTTAAAATGTATCACATTTTCTTTATTTTATATAATATATGAACACACTAAAGTATCAGTTTACCTATCAAGATTGTATAATTTTTTTGTATTATATAAATAACACTCAACTTTAACTTTCATGAAACGTCTTAAAACGGGTTTCCATTCACTTCAATTCCATTTCACTTCATTACGATTCAGTTTGAAAGTGCAAAGGATATGCCGGTTATTATTTTTCCACTTATTCGCCTTAAATGGGAGATCTCTACCCTCGACGAAATAAGTCGATTTGATCTAGGAAATCAAAAGTCTAGTTCCGTAATTTTCGCGACCAGGTGAACCTTACGAATAAAATATTCATATGCATGCATATAGTGTACACATATAATTATATGTAAATATAAATATAAAAATAAAATTTATATGTAAATATATGTGTATGTAGATTAACTCACCATTCAATTTTAATAAGCATTTTTGTTTGTATTTATTTGTGGCTGCCGAATTCCAAAAAATAATAATCGATGTTTCTTTCTGACGAAATAAAGAAATGAACCAAAGGAAAAAAGTACAAAGCACACAAAGCTTTTAACCTTTTAGCCGAGACTTACAAATTTAATAAAGATTTAAATCAAATGAAAACTACAATTTGTGAAAAAGGTACGGAACCAGTTACCACAGCTGTTATGAAATCTATTAAAGTTCACGAACTGCCACCAACCAAAACAGTAGTACAAATAAATCACCGGATAGAAAAAATTATATACTAAAATATCGATGTAAGAATCGATCCCCCCTTAAAAAACATATCTCTTATAAGTTAGTTTTTAGTGCATTTATTAAATTGCCAAAGTTGAAAATTGTATCAATCCTTGAAACAACAGATTTATACCTTTTCGTGTTCGCATGCGCTTCATCGACACTGCAATGTTGGTAAGAATTCTCCTAATAAATTGTAGACATGACCACTGATTCTGTACGGCGCTAACTACGTTTCCTTTTCGATTTTTGGCTTTTTTGTTATATGTATGCAAAAGAGGTGGGAGAGACGCTGTCTCAAAATTGTCAATTTAGGTATAAGCAATATTGCTCACGTTTTGTGTTGGTTTTGTTCGTTATAAGTTTGTATTAGGTGTTTAGAGATGCATTTATGAAAGAAACATCTGGAAATTGAATACAAAATAAATTCCAAACAAATTGCTTATTCAGACACAACTAAACCAGAACAAAAAATTGAGATTTTTAAAAGGTATTATTATCATTGATTGAGGAAACAAGCTGTACCGCGACTAAAAAAATTTATTGTACTCGCCCGTGGCCGCCTTGTGAACCGGCTCATCTTCTTTAGTTCATACCGTGTCCGCCGTTACAGAGTCCTCGTCAAGCACTTCAAATAGAATGTGATGGGATGTCTCACCCGTGCGCTGTGATCTTTACCTAGGACATATTGGTGCCACGCTGCCTCTCGAAAACAATTTTTTTTTCGCAGCGCTGCCTTCACATGGCCCGCTTTGACCGCCTCAGCTCAGCGTTATATGTGGTGAGCGCTTCTTTGTACTTAGCCCAATCACCGAATTGTAGCACTGTTGAAAACTTTTCCGGCCTGTGATTGGAGCTTTTCAAGTCTCTGATTCCACCGTGGCGCGTCTCTTTTGGACTTTTTGATCTTTTGTGGACAGTTTTCTGGGGACACGTCCTGTATGTTCGAACAGAGCGTTTGCGCTTCTAGCTCAATATCCTCCGCATTGTTGGCGAAAAACGGAAATGCGTTCGTGTTTTCGGAAAGTATAAAATGAAACAATTCCCATTGGGATCTCTGTAGGCTTGGTATGACACCGCGCCAGGCCCAATGTAGAACCGTATGTGTTACTGGTTCGACAATGAAACCTCGGTGAAGATACGCCACCCTGAGATAGAGGAACACGAGTTAGGGACTGGGGCGAGTAAGATCTAACACCTGTTTTCTATGCACATTTCTAAACGTGGGTTCGTGAGAAGAAGGTTATATTATCTTGAATAAGCAAGACGGCTCTCGACCGCCTATGCAGGGAATTGTAAGTCAATTTATCTTTCTTATTACGCATGCCTTGGGTAGCGGCTGTATATAGCCAGGGCTCCTGGATGACGGCTACGTCCAGATCTTCGTTTGTGAATCTCGTACTAAGAACCGAAGAGGCGGCTTTAGCATGATGGAGGTTTATTTGGAGGCACCTAACGTGCCTATATTTCTGCTTGGAGTGCTGATAAATAAACTTCGACGTGCGCCCTTTAAGTTCGCTTCTGGTTGCTGCGAAGTGCAGCTAGCTCCGCAGTCAATTCGACCCTGTTTGCCTGCGAATAGGTGCCGGTGGTTCCGGAATATTCGAGGCCGCTGGGAAGCAGGACTCTTCCGGACCGTGGTTCGACGCGGTTGCTGAAGGCCTGCCTTTCCCCGGTTTGCCAACGGGAGCTTTCGAATTGCTGCCACGGCCTTTTCGACAGCTTCATGCTCTCTCGTGGCCTATTTACTTGCTTCTCGTCAGACAACGCCCGTTTGGTCTTCTCCGCTGTCGGCCACGGTCGTCCCTTCTTTGCGTGACTCTGCAGTTTTGTCGCTAGGTCCAGTGAGACCGAACTAAAGCTGAAGTTGATGACCTGTCCATTAATCTTTAGCACTGCTGCCGAAGATTCGTCCACCGCCAGGTTTAGGAACATTGCGTTCCTTTTGTCCTCCTTCTGGAACTTGTCCGGCATCTTTAACCAATCCGCCGTCTCTTTCCCCTTATAGGCAAATACGAGCCCGCAGTGGTGAAAAGCGCAACCAGCAAATTGAGCTTTTATATTTGACTTTTGCTGATTACGGATTCTATTCAGGAGAGTACGTTCCCTCGCCCTCAATTGGTCATCTTTCCAACATGTCTTCAGGTAGTTGAGCGAGATGATATCTACCCTAGTCAACTCTGCCACTTCCTTAAAAGAGAGGGCAGTACCGTGAGGCCGCGGTAGTGTCTATGGTTCCACTGGGGGCCTCCGCACTATCAGGCCCTGGGCGTTTTGTGTATTGCCGGGGATAGAGGCCGAAGTCCTGTCTATCCAGCTTACCGCCAATTTGGTCTCCGCCATTTCATAAGGTGCCCGAGCCGCTACATCGCGCCTGTGTGCCTCCTCAAAGCTCCTGCTATCTTTAGTCAGTGTTCGAAGCCGGTGACGGGCAGCTTCACATAGCCACGCTTTCTGCCGCGTCTTCCTCCGCTGTGGTTAAGTTGCTAGTTCCGAGTTATCCTCGGACGTGACAACATCAATAATTTCCTCTGCAAGTTCGAATCGCGCGTCCCCTTAAAGATTTGGTTTTGTTAATGCATTTTTTGCTTCCTTCTCCATAGATGGTTCACTTTCAAATTGAATTATACTGAGCCAATAAATCCGTTTTAAGATGTCTGTGAAAATTCAAAAGTTTTCTTTTATTTAGATAATAAAAAACTAGGATTGGTTTACAAATGCTACATTGGACTCTATGCAAATTCATATGTTAACTAATTAATAAAAAATAAAATATTATATATAATATATATAAAAATTAATAAAAAGTTATGTACTAAAATTCAAATTGTGTAAGTATTCGGTTCGTAAAGCAATGCAACTCATTGCTTGTAATTTTTGATTTGACTGTTTTTTTTTTTTTTGTTGTTTCTATTAAAAGTGCTTAGTATTTAATTTCAATTCATTTTGTCAAAAATTTTACATAATTTTGGTTTTATATAGGTTTATATGATTTTGTTATTCATTGTATCATTGAAAATAAACAATCGTCAAATTTGCCGCTTCTTTTCCCATTATTTTTTCGAAACAAGTTTCGAATAACGCAAGCCATACATAACTCTTAACTCTCAGCCAAATGGCTTTCAAGTCCTATTTAACTAAAAGATACATAATCAGTGTAATTAATTACTTATGTTCCAGTGGCGACATTTCCAAATTTCCAAAATGGAAATCTAAGCGATTACGATTAAAAGGAGGATTTAATCTGACGGCTTTAAATGCAAAATTGTTGGCAACGTTACGTGCTATCTTCTTATGGCTTAAACAGTTTTTCAAATTCTAGATCAATAAGCCGTTAAGCTTTGTTTAAGTTGCTATCTAATTATGGCAAAAATAATCGATAAACTTATGCAATAAATGTATATTTAAAACATAACAAATTTATTAGTATCATCATCGTTATTTAAAAAAAGCAAATAATATTATATTAGAGAACTTGCTATAAATTACGTAGTTATAAAATATTCTTTTGCATTTAAAGTAGGATAACTATATTTTATGTTTCAATCACTCTCTTTAATAGCATCTCTTGTTTATTATTCTCTTGTGAGTATTGTAGGGATGCTGCAATAAGTAAGAACGAAAAGGAATGGGAAAATCACATTCGAAATAACTTAGTAGACATACTTCGAATGTGATCAACTAACCGATTGGTAGCGCCGATGCGTGTTTGAGCAAAAGTATAGAGAAGAAGAAGATGGCTTCCGACTGCCTTGTTCTTGACTGAACCGCCGTCGGGGTACGACGTGAAGGTAACGTAAAATCTGCCATCATACGCTAGGATCGCACGATATAGGGGCCGCGTCCGAGATGTTTGGGCTAGGGACTCGTCCGTTCCGTCTGTGGGCAATTGACGATAGATTATTTATTTACGTTAGGCATAGGTATTCTAAGTTTGTAGGAAAGTGAGTAGGCGATTGTGTTTTTTGTACAAAACAACAACAAAACCCTGAAGGATCTATTGTGTAGATAAGAGTTTCACTCTTCATTTCACTAAATAGAAAGGGAAGCCAGAGGCTTGGAGTTTAAAGATAAGTAAGTTATGCTTAACCATATCAAACGCTTTGCTTAAATCAGTGTATATAACACCTGTGCGAGAGCCACTAGAAAAAGCCTGGAAAGTATGACAAGTAAACCCTAAAAAACTGGTGACCGTGGACCGCCCTTTCCGAAAGACATGCTGGCGTGAAGAAATATACGAATTAATGGCAAAGGTCAAATGCTGAGTCACAATTCGTTGGAGCAACTTAGCGAGACACTCAACTTGGCTATGCCTCTGCAGTTTTCAACAAGTTGTCTACTTCCACTTTTGTGAATAGGAATAAGGAAACTACTCTTCCAACACGAAGGGAAAACACCTAAATTCAAGGACTGATTAAAAATCTTTGAGATAACACTCGAGATAGCTCGACAGCGCAAGATTTAAGTACACATGATGGAATTCCATCAGGTCCAGGCTCATAACTGTATTTTAGAGAACTCAACCTTTTAAAAACGTCATCTTCAGAAATGACCAAATTAGCTATGGAAGCCAAGTTAGTTATAGGATATGAGTAGTTTGCTGATAAATCGAAACTAGCAGTCGAATAGTTTCGACGGAAATAATCAGCAAACAGATTTGAGATTTCAAAATATACAGGAAGAAGTGGTGAATAAACAAAGGAATTGGCTGGACATTATGTGTATTTTGCATTATTTCTTTAAGCAAAATAAGAAGTTTTTTAGATTTTGAATTTTAAAAATTATAACAAACATTTAATATAATATTCATTTTCTTAAAGAAAAAATTGAATGCTCTTTTGTTTTCTATATATTCTATTTTAAACATATGCTCTGTGATATTTCATTATTTCATACGCAGCAAAATAGTATTTTAATCTGTTCTATATATTTAAGAGCCCTCTATAAAACTTATGATTTGCACACCTTTTTGTTACACCAAATAATTCCGGAACAAAGCAAATAAGAAATGAAAGCATCTTTTATTCCATTAAAAAAATGATTTTTAGATTAGTTTATTGAGAATAATAATAATTAGAGAATAATAATACCATTACGAAATTTTTAGTAATTGAAAGAAAAAATTCATCTGTAAAATTTATTAGCATATAAAGCTTAAATATGTACACAGAAAAAATAGTAAGTTAAGATTTTTAATTTAACTCAAAATGTATGTATGTATAATGACAAAAGTAACAAATAGCAGAGAAGAAAAAATATAGTAATAGAGAGGTAGAAATATTCCTATATCATTCATATCAATCATAAAAGTTTTGTATTTTAAAATCAAATATAATCCAGTCTCATATGAAACTCTTCTTGTTTTGATGTTTAACTCTGCTCAATTTTGAAGTGTTTAGATGTGTTTAAGACTTTTTAAGACTGTTTGATAATGTTTAATAATTGTGGCTACGATATGCCAACAAGGTAAAAAAATTCATAATTAAGATAATGTTAATATATATATTGCAGAATGTATAAAAACAAAGCATGCTAGTTGCAAAGTATCAGAAACAAACCATGCTAGTTGCAATGTATAAAAACAAAAGTTGGTTTGTACCACTGATGCCTTAGGTTAATCAAGGGGGCAACTATTGTAACAATTGCAAATTAAGATAGATGTCACTTTGCTAAAAGAGAAGTTGTAAATAAAAATCTCAAATGTACAGTCTAACCGCTTTGCGGTCGCTGTATCCTTTCTTCCCTGATATTGAATAAAGCATACCTTTTTTTTTTGTCTTTTATATGTTTTTGTTTATTCTCTTGCCCTAAGAGCATGTGTATCCATTAATTATTCCTTCTTTATTCAACTTATGAATTAATTGCACAAATTTTCGCCATCTGGATTTAAAACATAAAAACATAATTTGCTTTTGCCAGCATAATCCCATTTTTTTTTTACTAACAAGATAATAGATAATCCACAGTGTTGGCAATACCGTATAAAACCGGCATTTTCATAAAATTCGCCATTCTTTATAAATACACACACAATAATCATCATTTCATCGTCTACTACAACTACGTACGGAAAAGTGTCGACGCCGCTATTCAATTTAGCTTAAAAAGTCTTTGTTTTAATTAGCGAAAACTTATCAAATATAAAGTGAAAATGTCTAGTTTACCGAGTAAACGCGCAAAATTAGAAGAGGGCACACTGGATGAAGCAGAAACGGAGACATTGGAATTAATCGATGCTTGCCAAAATGAAATTGATGCCCTCAACGAAAAGGCAAGCGAGGAAATTCTCAAAGTTGAGCAAAAGTACAATAAGCTGAGAAAGCCTTGCTACGACAAACGCAGCGAACTTGTTAAGCGTATTCCCAGATTTTGGGTGACAACAGTAAGTGGTTGATTATTTAAGCAAGGAGGCGAAATGGAAAAGTTGATTATGAATGGGTTAGGCTCTCTGCTGAAGGAGGAGGTCATCAATAATTCGGTTTTATAACAATATTGATATCCAACATTGTTTTTTTCAGACGAAAAAGTGTATACTACGCTGTATTACTCAAAGCAGAACAGAGAAGGAAGGCACGCTTTTTGTCGTTCTTCTCATTCTCTGTAATCGTCGCACTTTTATTGCATCGTTTGGCGGCGTAGTTTATAAATGTGCGAGCAAATGTTTGTGTCTGTACATTTTCGGTTCTGTCCGCTGTATATACATATCCGTAGTATAATAAGGCAGTTGTCTTTCTCTTTGGCATAGTTAGTGGCGGTTAATATTGTGTATACATCCGTTAGTGTTGCCACTATTCTAAAAATTACTGACAAACTTTGAAAGAAGTTGTTTTTTTTTAGCACATTTGATTACGGATAAATAAACCGTAAGCGTTAAATGTCTTTTTTCGATTGGTGCAACATAAGAAGCTTACGGGATGTTTTATATTAGAGCGATCCAACTCCATTCAATGATTTTTGTTTTCCTTTTCGCCCTTTATTTGTATACAGTCGTCATTATGCACATGGGTATACACATGGTGTGCACTAACGGGAGTACGTGTGCATGTGACAAGTTGAAGTACAGTGGGCTATGAGTGTAAAATATTCTTTTAACTCCAGATTTAAAAGATTGTACTTAATTACTTAATTTCAGCTGATGAATCATCCGCAAGTGTCCGGAATACTAGATGAGGGTGAAGAAGATTGCCTGCAGGCTTTAAGTAAACTGGAAGTCGAAGAATTTGAGGACATCAAATCAGGTTATCGTATACATTTTTATTTTGACGAAAACCAATATTTTGAAAATAAGGTCCTGACGAAAGAATTCCATTTGGGCTCCGGATGTGAGTATAAAAAAAAATAATGTTTCCATTCTACGGATATGATATATGCGAATTTTTATTTTCTGATTTTACAGCTACTGAAAATAGTGACTGTCCATCCTCCTCTAGCACTCCAATACAATGGAAAGAGGGTAAAAATTTATTGAAGGTCTTACTATCAAAACCATTTAATAATAAGAAAAAGCGAAATTCGGAATATAAAACCTTTTTTGATTGGTTCACTGATAACAGTGATCCTGTCAATGATGAAATTGCCGAACTAATCAAAGACGATCTTTGGCCGAACCCTCTGCAGTATTATCTGGTACCTGATATTGAGGTGGAGCCAGAAGATGACGACGAGGAGGATAATGAAGACAATGAAGAAGAAAATTTCGATGACGAGGATGGTGATGGTGAAGAGGATGAAGAAGACGGTGGTAAGTGACTAATAAAAAAACTAGGCAATAATTATTTTAAGATACATAAATTTGATTTGTTTCCCTTATATATTTGGTTGCAGAAGACAAGTAGGGGCAAAAAGGAATTTTAAATAAATAATTTAAAATCAACTTTAATCTAATGTGAGAACCGTATAAACTTATATATTTGAAAAGTAAATAAACTTGGTATTATAATTTTACAAAAACGATGCATCTGTATTATGTTAGTCTTTGAGCTGTAGTGGAAGTGGAAGGAGTGTATAGTTTTGGAAATTGAAAATACTGCTTGTTGATGTGACGTGAAAGAGGCAAATATAAGGAGGTTTTGCAACCGGAAGCCTTTTTGCTTCATCAAAATGGCTTATAGGTGTCACTAATAGTCACAATAAGTCATTGCACGAAATTAATTTTTAATACCGAGTTGTTTTTTAAAGAGTAGTAGCTTCTACAAGTTTGGTAACCATAACAAAATAATCGAGATTGGCAACTTTGTTTCGGATGAAAGCCCGTGGATTTTTCTCGTACTGCATTTAAAAGGAGAAGAGTCATGGCAGCCGCTAACAAATTAGGATTTCTTGTAAGTTTGTGTTCTCTTAAATAAAGCTATTTATTTATAAGAAATCCAACGGGCTTAAATTCATAGACAAAATCTATTGGAAAATGTTGCGCAAACCAAATATAAACCAATTGTGAATTGACTTATGTGAAATATTTGCTGTTGGTTATGTAATGTGCAAAGAAGAGAGTTTCGTTTGTTTTGTAACAATTACTGATAAGTGCACTAATACTATAATTATGTCTAGGTTCGTGCTATGTGCAGCAAAGCGGTGAAACCACCAATCCAAGTATTTGGCTTGGAAGGCCGTTATGCTACAGCTCTCTATTCGGCTGCTTCAAAATCACAGCAATTAGATCAAGTGGAGAAGGACTTAAATAACTTTCAAGACAGCCTTAAAAAGGATAAGAAACTGCGTGAATTGGTCATAAGTCCTATAATAAATAAGAGAGTTATGGCCAAAGCTCTCAAGGAAACTGCTGACAAGGCAGGTATGACTCCTACTAGTGGTAATTTATTGAGCTTATTAGCAGATAATGGCCGTTTAAATCTGCTTGATGGCATTGCTAATGCATTCCGCATGATTATGGCTGCTCATCGAGGCGAAGTGGTGTGCGAGGTAATTACTGCCAAACCCTTGGACGGTGCTCAAACCAAGCAATTGGAAAGTTCTCTCAAGGTGAGCGTTCGTGACGTTATGAAATCTTTATGGAAATATTTTAAAGTTTTTATTTTAGGCTTTTTTGAAGAGCAACGAAACTTTGAAAGTGACATCACGCGTGGATCCAAATATTATTGGCGGCATGATTGTTTCAATTGGTGATAAATACGTGGATATGAGTATTGCTAGCAAAGTAAAAATGTACACCGACATTATAAGCTCTGCCGCTTAAAATGTAACATTTCTCTGCCAGGAAATATATACAGAAGTCGCTCTATATAAAAACATTTAATTGAAATTTGTAAAACTTGTGTTGCGTTTGAAGAGAAAGAAGTTGTTGGATGTTTTATCATGTGCATAAACGGGAAAATAAAGATAGCGCCCTTTAAGTCAAAATGGAACTTTGCTAATATTTGCGGCCCCATATTAATATAACAATTATTCCCCTGCCTGGATCAATCACCTAGCATAAATTAGCTTGTAGTTATGAAAAGCATGTTCTTAAAACTTGGAAAATTCTCCACGGTTGTCAAAATGATACCTTTTCTGAACGCACAAAATATTTTTGTTAATCGCTCAGTTGTAAACCAGAAAACCATATCCTACTCTGTTTACTACAGCAATTTATATTTTACATGCCGTTTTTATCGAATTCGTATGAGTGGGTGTTTCTCCGATGATGGTTTGCGAAACTCATTGTATATTTATTAAATAGATAATTATGGTAAACTCTGTGTATTGTGAAATAACCGTTTCAAAGCCTTTTTAGGAAAATATGATATCAACTAATTGCTTCGCAGCTCTTAAAAACACCACGCTTGCGTATTTATCTACCATTAAATATTTGTTGAGCGAGCATTATTCATTATATCATTATATCATTAATTGTGTGTCGCTTAAGAGTTAAATACGGTTAAAAATTAGAAGGTTGTGATGCATTCAACAAGTGCCGTTAATTTATGTATAATAGCGTGCGTTCTAGGCATGTGCAGTTCCCAAAGATATGAGCAACAACATAGTCAAGGTGTAAGTAAAGCTGATAGTGAAAACTCCAAATTCGCTGGGGCCTTTAATCAGGAGATTAATATGCAAACGGATAGAGGCCTTCATTTAAAAAAACGCAAACTACGGAGGCGTTTGCAGTCATTGATAAATCCTTGCTATGCAAATGGACGAAACACACCGAACGGCCGTTTTTTGTGGGATGTAAACGTTTACAATATATACCATCAAGGTGGGGGAATTTCAGGTTGTTATGATCGACCTTACATGAGTAACGACATCTTAGGAGACTCTGGGATATCTCCAGGTGCTACTGCATTGGGCACCATTTTAAGGTTATTTGCTCCGGGTGTATTGCAGAATACCCTGCTGTCCGCGGCAGCGCGTCCTCAGTATCAAGATAATACCGTGCCTACGGGCCCTAATGAATTTCAATATGATGATTACAATGTTGATGCTAACGTGGATCCAAACTATCGCCCCTATCCTACGCGCCAGCCTCCTATAAGAAGACCTAACCAAGTTTTTTATGATTCATCTGGGGCTGTAAGTAAATTATGAAATAAATGCGAGAAACATATATAATGCGCAGTGATGCTTTGTTTGCAGCTCCCCTTGACTCCAGCTCAATTGGTTGGTGGTGTGGCCACTACCGTTAACGGTATCATACAGCAGTTGACCGGTAATGTCCAGCCAGTTTATCCTTCTTACAGACGTTCAGCACCATTTGGTTAAATTTAAGCAAATATTTTTAAAATCTAACTTTCACTATCACTCCATCCATCAGAAAACCCAGAATTGTTTAAATATATCAGATCAGGTTCAACGAGGTGCAGTGTTATATTCGGTCACTAGCCTTACGTCCGAATCCTCCCATTGAACTGATCATGGAAGTCTAATGTTGAACTTTCCAAGCTCAGGCAGGTGATATCCATCCATATGAGGGCCTTACTACTAGCTTTCAAGTCAATTTTTCTTATTGCACTTTCTTATTTTTTTTCTTTCATTTTTCTTATTACACTATAATATGCAATAATATCTGTAATGATGTTATAAAAAAAAAAAAAGCGTTTAGTTAACATTGCCCTCAGTTATATGTTTAAACAAAGGCTTTGAAGGCTTAACATTCACCGTGCATGTGAATGTCTTCAATGATTTATTTATTACTAAGACTCTATTTTTAAATTATTTTTGAGTACATCTTGCCTACACGTATTCAACCAAAGAAATGACCTCCCCCACCGTAAGAGCCGCTTTCGTGATGATGTTGCGTATATTGACCGCCGAATTGATTGGCGTACCCATGTCCATAACCTGGATAACCGGGATAAGAGTGGTAGCCGTTTAGATAACTCTGATATGGATTCCGATAATTTTGATAACCAGGGTAAGCAGCGAAGTTGCTTATACCAGGTGTGTAATAAGGAAACGGGCGGTAGTATCCATTGGATGCGTATTCATGGCCATTCCCATAATTTCCATAATTGTTGTAAAGATTACTGTGAAGTCCAAAAGCTGTAGAAAAACCTATACCAAGACCACCGCCCGGACCGAAAGTTTTGGCTTTTATTTTAAGCGGTGTAGATAACGTGCATTCTATGGCAATTAACAAAATCAGGATAACGGTCTGCAAGTGTACGATAAGATTTTTTTGTAGCACAATATAAACCAGAAAACTTGTGTCTAAACTTACGATTTTCATTATATATATATATATAGTCACTTTTTTTTTGAAAAGGAATTTTTTTTTTTGAGTTTCATTCAAAATAACTGAACTACAACTGCGGATAATTGGTTTTTTTTTATACCTTTTATAGGTTTAAGTACTTCCAGAACAACTATCACTACGCAATATTACCAAAAAAAAAAAAAAAAGAACTTCACTACGAAAACAAAAAAATGAAACTCATTTTGAGCTTTTTTTTGGGGAATCTCCCAGAATTCCATTATAAAAATATCGACATACATGCACGGGTAGATATGTATTTATGATTTACCTACACATGTAATCCAAACAAACGGTGAACGTGCCTTGCAGCAGCGGCCTGCTCGCATGCGCTATGAGTTAAAATATTTTTTTTGTCTTTTTTATGACTGTATGTGTGTGTGTGTGTGTTGCGTAGCTAAGCTAAAAATTAAAATAAAGGCATTAACTCTGACTACTATGTACTGTCGTCCAATTCAAGTCAAGACCGATTTCCGTCAATACACTACGGGATGTAAATTTGTAACACAGTTGTCTTGGAAAAGTTGTCAAAAATTTTTCTATTAGCTTTTTGTCATTTTTTTCAATATATTTTCGATCATTTCAATTTTTTTCTTTGTCGCAACACGCGGTACTTGAGAAAGGGTTATTAAAAAACGTGGTTTATTCGATTTAAAATTTTCTATACAATGACGAATAACTCCTCCAATAATGCCTACAATGGTAAAAAAATTCACGCAACTACAGAGCATCTTACCAAAGAAACCTATTCAATAGTGAATTATATTCGTGATCCCTTTGCTAGCCTTAATTGTATTCGAGAAAATCGAAAGCTTTTTGATATGCAACTTGAAGTGAATGGCAAAATTTTTGATGTCCATAAAGTCGTGCTAGCTGCTGCATCGCCTTTCTTTGATACGATGCTTGCCATAGGGAAAAAGGATGGAGATGCTGTGAAGATCACAGATATTAATGAAGAAATAATGGCGGATATAATCGAAGGTATTTACTCGGGTAAAATTACTGTGACCGAGAGTAATGTTCAACGCCTCCTTGCGGCGTCAACTTTATTGCAAATTGAGTGGATTACTAACGTATGCTGTGCGTTTTTGAAAAATCTTCTACTTCCTTCGAATTGTTTAAGTATTTCACAGCTCGCTGACACTTGCGGTTGTAAAGAGTTGTACAATAGGTGTCAAAAATATATTCAAAAAAATTACTTGCAAATTGTGAACACTAAGGAGCATTTGCTCTTATCTTATGAAGAGATAAGAGATTTGGTATCAAGTGAGGAAATTATCATCGATTCTGAGATAAATGTATTTAATGCTATATTAAATTGGATCAAACATAATCCAGAAAATCGACTTAGCCATCTGGCTGATCTATTTAAATATGTACGTTTGCCTTTGGTTAGCACAAAATGTTTGATGAATTGTGTTGCTGCTGAACCGTACATAAAGAATAATCCACGATGTAAGGACCTTCTAATGGAGGCTATGGAATATCATTTGAAGACCGAGGAACGATGCTTACTAAGCAGCGATAGCACTAAAGAAAGGAAACCAAGCGGAATGAGACCCCATGTGATTCTTATTAATGATGGGAATCATTGTCAGATGTACGACAAACATTTTGGAGGTAAGTTTTTGATGGCGCCAATGCGGGTAGAAAGAAGCCACGTTGCCGCATGTTCATTACGTAATTTATTATATGTTGTTGGCGGAAAAATACCTTCAATGTCCCTAAATAGTGCTGAGTGCTATAATCCTTTAATTAATGCTTGGACTGATATTCCGCCCATGAGTGTTAAGCGTTATAATTTTGGGATTAGTATTATTGGCGACATGATATATGCGTGCGGTGGTAATAGCGGAAAAAGTCCTCATCATTCTGTGGAGTGTTACGACATTTTAACGTCTAAATGGATTACATGTCCTAATATGAACTCTAATCTGGAAGGCGCTCGTGCGGCAAAGTCAGATAATTGTATTTATTGTGTCGGTACAGCGATAAATCAAACAATAATGGAACGTTTCGACCCAAGAGAAGGGCAGTGGTCTCTCATGCCCCCTTTATTAAACTACCGTACATCTACCGATGTTGTTTCTCATGAAAATTATTTATTTTGCTCGGGCGGTCTCGATTCTAAAAATTTCGCACAATCTAATGGAGAGCGATTTGATGTCCGACGTAATAAATGGGAGCCCATATCTTCAATGTTGTCATCTAAATTCGGCCATTCATTGGTGGAAATGTGCGGCGATATTTATGCGATTGGTGGCGATCAAACGTTCACAGTTGAACGTTATAATGTCGCTCTTAATGAATGGACCTTATTGCCCGGAAAGGTAGAACTCGCTTATGGAGGAGCTGCGGTGGTAAATAGCTTTTCTCCACCTATGCTATAAATTTGTTCTCTTTCGCATCAAAATTTTGTAATGATTTTTGTATTATTTAAAAATAAAAATACAAGAGACGCGTCGAAATATTTCAATGAAATTGACTGCAAAGGTTTTGCGGATAAGAGAGTTTCCATTAGCTAGCAGTTAGTTTACGTTTCGCGAGTGTTGGTGGCTAACATTCACAATCATAGAATCGTACGGATGATGTGACAATTTTTCCAAAAAAAAAAAAAAAAAACGTATGCGTCCACATAAATATATACATAATTCCAAAATAGCTCGTTGAGCTGAGGTAGTGTTAAAAACTATGTGGAAATGTTACCGACTTATTTATTTATTTTACTCATTTAATTTAGTGAATCATCCCAAAATTTAGTTAATAATGCAGTGAATTTCAATAAGCAGAATATATCCATAGCAGTATATGTAAATCTTTGAATGGCTGAAGTGTGTATGTGAGATATCATCGTATGTAAATAAAAACTGGTTGTATTTCAGGGTCACAGTTAAAAAGAAATGTAAACATAAAATGGAAACTGAACCAAACTTACAAAGTGAAGAAAGAAAAACAAGTTGCTCTATATTCAGTTTAGATCGAATCTTATGATCCTTACATTTTCAGCTCTTAAACAAATAAATGCCAAAAAAAAAGTAAAAGGGATTTGTTTAGTAGGCTTGATTTGATTGATTGATTGATTGATTGAGTACTTACCGTACCCGTGCGTTTGAACTATAATTCCATTAACTTGTCTGAATAGGAAGAATTTAGAATCAATTTCGATACGTTGGGCTCAAACTCGAAGGTACAATCGCGAGTTTGCAGAACAGTCGAATAGACACTTGCGCATGCCAATATTGCTCCGATATTCATTTCGATCAATATGTCAATCAGTTTATTGCTATTATTTGATTGATTGATTGATTGAGTACTTACCGTACCCGTGCGTTTGAACTATAATTCCATTAACTTGTCTGAATAGGAAGAATTTAGAATCAATTTCGATACGTTGGGCTTAAACTCGAAGGTACAATCGTGAGTTTGCAGAACAGTCGAATAGACACATGGGTATGACATTATTGCTCCGATATTCATTTCGATCAAAACGTTAATCAGTTTATTGCATTATTATTCTTTTAGTGAATACAAAACTAATAACAAAGTTTTAGTCGCGTCGCGGTATCATCATCAACAGATGTTGAATTAGTTCTTCAATACCTAAGAAGAACAGAGTTACAAATTTTAGATCGATATTTTCTATATGTTACCATAACAGCATAAAAATGTTCATCAGTACTTTTAAACCTTTCTTCGTTAGTTCACCAATACAAACTTACATGTTGCAAAGTTCGAAACAATGCGGGAAGTTATCTAGCTAATGCTTGGAGCCCTAATTCTATTAAACCAAAAGTTTCATATTGCAAAACGGATCCCTAATTCTATTAAACCAAAAATTTTATATTGCAGAACGGATCCCTAATTCTATTAAACCAAAAATTTCATATTGCAGAACGGATCCCTAATTCTATTAAACCAAAAATTTCCTATTGCATACACACAAACAAATTCTATTAAACCAAAGAAGTTGTTATTGACAATAATTCAATATATGCAAATTTTTTGACTGGCTTTTCCAAACCTTTAAACGATTGTGGTTGTGCTCGTGAGCGGAACATGTTCACTTTTCAAGCCTTAACTCTCCCAAATCCTTAGCCATCTACCAAGGGTGCACGTGATGTCCGCTCTAGTTTTCCAACGCAATATTTTGTTATAGCAGTGAATAAAACAATGATTTGACTTCGTCTGATTGGAAATGGTGATCTTTATGTACATTCAGTTCAACGAATCAAACCTAGAATTTGCTTGTTGGTACTTTGCAAACTTGGCGGTGCGATGCAAAGTTAGCTTTGCGATACTACTCTCATCAAAACTTAGGACAAATTCGATTTTATTTTTTCAAAATCTATATGTTATTCGAAATCTGTTCACTTCCCTTCAAAACAAGTCGTCGCAGATACTATATACCTACGGTAAGTTTTTTCCAATCTTTAGAAAACTTGTTATAGGCAATTTCCACAACGGCGTTCAAAGCTATCTACGGTTCAGCTTGGATCTCTTTAATCGAGTCAAAACTTTCCCCCGAAGCGGTCTTTTGAGTTTAGGCAATAGCTAGAAGTCACATGGGGATAAATCAAGCGAGTGTGGTGATTATGGAACGATATGGATTGAATTTTTATCGAAATGGTCTCGAAAAACCCATGCAGAAAACAAGTGTTTTTGGTAGCAATCGGAATTTGACGCGTTTCAGGTTCAAAATATCTTTTGAAAGGTTTCGTATGAAATACCAACTGCGGCAGTAAGGTCACTAATTATTAATCGACAGGTTTTGAATAACGAATCTTTGATTCATTTCATGTGACTTCCGTCGGTAGAAGTTGATTGTCGTCCTGTCCTGTCGCTCTGTTTTTGCACAAGAAATTTCATTTCGTAAACACAATTAGACGCAATTTCTTTGACCAATAAATAGAAAAAATATGCATTTTTTGTCGTACAAAACCAAGCGCAGCTGAAACACTGACGACGCTTACGATGTGAAATAAGACAAGCATGTCTTTCAGTGTGCTTCCAATTTAGAGACAAACCTGTCACTGATATTTGATATACTTGCGCATTTCAACTTCAATATTGGTCCTAATTGTTGACCTCAGTATGATATCGCAAAGTTTGTATAATTTCGTAAATCGCTCGCCATTAAGTAGCCTTAAATAAAAAAAAAAAAATTGCGAAAAAAACCAAGAGTTTTACAAATAATCTTTGAACAATCACTATATCCTTCCTTTATATCGATATTTTAACAGATATGCTCACGGCATTTCTGTTACTACGTCCTATTTAACAGATATGCTCACGGCATTTCTGTTACTACGTCCCATTTAACAGATATGTTCACGGCATTTCTGTTACTACGTCCCATTTAACAGATATGCTCACGGCATTTCTCTTAATTCGTCCCATTTAATAGATGAGAGAGATTTTTCATTCATTCATAATTTTTCTTATTTATTGAAAGCAACTCTGCGCTCTTTCTATTCTCAACAGATGGTACTATTTTTTATAAACATTGTAAAGGAAAAAACCAACTAACGGCTTTTAGCGAAAAATTGAAAACATTTTGCAAATTGCGAAAAAAAAATTTAAAAAAAAAATTAATAAAGTTTAGAAGAAGAAGTTTGTGAAACATAAAAAACAGTTGTTTAGAAGAAGAAGTTTGTGAAACATAAAAAACAATTGTTTATTAAAATATATAGCACTTATTAGCTAAGCACTTATAAGCTAAGATTTGATAATAAAAGTTAAACAAAAAAATATGTGTAAGAAAATTGAAAATAAAAGTTTGTAGAATAAATATAGAAAAAGATTAACTTCAAGGAAAATAACAACAAAAGTCTATTAATTTCCTAACGGAATTCATACGGAATGGATGTGTTAATGGAACGTTATTGGAAATATATGTTTTTCAAAGTCAGCAAAAAATGAAGCAATTTTCGTTAACCGGGAAGGAAAACATAGCCTAAACACTTATTGCCTTGAGATACGCCTTAATTAATACCAAAGTATTCATTGAAGGAATTAAAATGTATGGACTTTAAATAAAGATTTTTATGACAGAGTCTATTGTTTAATTATTATAATAAAAGCTGATTAAACTTTTTGTTCATTGGTGTATAAACATAATTATATTTTAATTTTAGCGAAACAGTTTTCATTGTGGAGTGAGTATCTTATCTTCCATAATGTTGTCGTTATAGGCTTTGCTGTTAAAACAAAGCATTGTTTGAAAAATATTTAAGAAAAGCTAAAAAGCGATAATCGGGCTCAACCGGGATTTGAACCCGGGACCTCTCGCACCCAAAGCGAGAATCATACCCCTAGACCATTGAGCCGCCATACAGAATGTAGCACAATTACTAACAAGTACTTTTTACAATATATAAATAAAATATTAGGTTTAACAACCACTGTTGATAACAAATAATATTCTTTTGTTGCACACAATAAATGTAGTAGAAGAAGGCATTAATTTAGGCATCGTTCTAAACAAAACATAAAAGGGACAAATGTTGCAATACTCATTCTAGCGTGTGTTTAATGTTTCCTTTGCAAAATTGGCTGTAAAATCCTCTCTATATATCATATCGGACATATGTTGGATTTATTTTTAATCATATTTTTACATAATTTGACAGCAGTGTGCAAGGAATTCACAAGGACTTTGCGCCTTCAAGGATGTTTTTTTATAAAAGGTGTAATAGTGTGGAATGCTTTACCTGCGAATATGAACTTAATTGTGAGCAACGGAGGTTTGGTATTGCAGTTAAAGCGTTTATACGCCTCTATCGCTACTTAATTGTGACTATTCAAGACTGAATGTCTCCTTTTTTTATTATATTTCTGTTGATATACCGTACGAGCCGTATTCTTGTTGGATATTACACCCGACAATTTTTGCAAAGAGTATATAAAGTACGTTATCTTCAAAAACCTCTGTCCGTTTTTCAAGTTCAAATGAGTTAAAGTCGGGCAAAGGTTGACCGTTACATACAGCTTTGTCAAACTTAATTCTTTACCTATCTTCGTCATGAGGTATTGAGAATTATTATTGAGGAAGAATAAGTAAAAATTATATTCACTTTTCATTGCCTTGTTATATTTACTTATATTGACGTAAATTTTGGGTGTATTTAAATAACTTTATATAGAAAAAGCAATATGAGCGAGCGAAATTATGGAGGCTCAATGGTCTAGGGGTATGATTCTCGCTTTGGGTGCGAGAGGTCCCGGGTTCAAATCCCGGTTGAGCCCAAACTTCTTATTTTAATTTTTTTATATTTTCTTTCTCTACCTCCTTACTATGATTACTTTGCAATGAGCCAACAGGAGGTGTTGCTAGCGCTCAACAGAATTTTAGTCTAACAACTTATTTCATTAGTCTAAAATGATTATACGTGTAATAATGAAAACATACGCATGCACCATACGCATGGATTGGTATAATGAATGGTCTTTTGGTACTTTTTAACATGGTCTTAGGGTATTTTATTGTCTTACAATAGTAATAATACTTTGAAACACAAATTCTCATGTTTGGTTCACTATTGTTGTTGTTGTCTATCAGATTTGATGTATATGTTTACGTTTGTTTTCATGAGTGATTGAAAATATTTTATGCTTATGTTTTTTTTAACAGGCATAATAATATTAAGGGGAACAAACTTTTTTGCAGTCAAGGCGATACGTTTTGTAAGAGAGACTCTTTCGCAGAAGTAAACTAGACAAATAAGACACACCTCACAAGACCAAATAATATGCTACTCTCGGGACGAAAGAATAGGTTTATTGAAAAAGAATTTATATAAGGAAATAAATATCGATCCTGTAAGAAAATTATCCATTCATTCCTCCAGAAAATTAGCGTTCAATACAGCGTAAACCAGAGTATTCGAAAAAGTGCATCTATTCCTTCTTTAGCTCATCTGTTAGATAAGACATTCTTTGGATATTTTCTATGGATGGAGGTACTGTATCTCGCTAATTAAGAGCAGAGCATCATTGTTCATTAAATGAGAACGCGGTAAAGCATATCTGATTAGAAAACATTTCATTAGAACCACGTATATTTTATCCTGGTTCCTGGTGTGCAGTTCTTGATCCTGAAAATCAATAGACGAAATTAGCATCTCTTTGGTCATGGGTGTAGAAGTACAGAAATTGTGTGTTCATATACTAGATTTTTTTTTTTAATTTTAAGACAATTTTTCTTAGCAGTACTTCAACTTTGCCTTAACTCTTAAACTCTTCGAAAAGTGATGATGATGGTCATCCATTATTTATCCTTCAGGTTATTTTGCTTGTTTATGCTATTTGTTATTATTGTTTTATTGCATACGTTATATTTGGTGCTTTTTAGCCGCAATACCAAAGTTATTATTGTTGGTAGAGTACCGTATATATATATATATATATGCACTCACTGCTATATGGAGACATTTACGGTTATTATGCTTAACTCATCCTTACATTTTTGTGCAAGACTTGCAACATTGTCTCATTTACTCCGGGTTGTTTATAAGCAATGATATGAAGATGTGTTCAGATGTAAGTGTTTACGTTACGGTAAAGCCATACAAACCTATGCATGTCTTCATATAAACATATTTTCAGTTATGATGAAATCAAAACAATGTCATATCATCTGAGAAATTAATAGATGTTCGCACTCGTTTATATAGAAGCAAACAGCAATGAGCAGTTTCGGTTAAAAGTAAATAAGGTGTAGCCAAAAAACGTAAACTTATCGATAGAGTAGAACCTCACTTTGCTAGTCATTGTTCCTTTGTGCCTTTAGGGCGTTATTTTCGACTCAAAACCCATTTACTAAAAACTTGCTTTTTGCTTTTAAGATCTAAAACAACATTGATGCTTTCTCCTTAGTAAAGTTGCCTATCAACAAAGGTGATGCTGCTTCAATTATCGCAAGGTACATAAGAGAAAATGGTATACGCAAGTACCAGCAAGAAATAGGCATGAGACGCAAGGATTTTGCATGCAATTCTTGAAAACGTCTATTATCTTTAGTTTGTCGGGTTCAACAACAGTGGAGGTGCTGTTAACCGTTTCATTATGCGGCTCTTTCACCAACTCCATGGTAACTTTCTTAGCAATATTGCTCCGTCTACTAGATTTATAAACCTAAACTTGCATCAAGTTGATGCAGAGAGACTGGAAGCAAGGTCTCACATTTGCAGTATCTGCAGTCATTCGGCCTCAATCTATGTATCGAGATTTCGTTCCCTGCTCGAGGAAAAATTTGTTTTGGATTGGATGGCACCGATGGTTTCACTGTAGGCAGAGAGCATATGCGAACCTGATTAGAGACATCGTAAGTAAGCAGCGATAAAAATGATGTATCTTTGTTTTATCTTTCATGAGAGCACATAAACACACAGTTGGTCAATTCTTTCTTGTTGTTCCAAGAGCGAGTTAGAGTGCTTTGGGTATTGTTGTTGTTTTTATTGTTGTTGATGTATATATTTTTGGTGCTATTTTCTATTACAATTTCAATTAAAAATGAATTGTTTTCTTATTGTCTTTATCATGATGAAATGTTTATTTAGGTCTTGTGTGAAAAAGGTTGCCAAGCATGACGAACTTTTCAACATATTTTATAACAAATTTGTATGTATGTACATATGAATAATCTTTCAAGAAAGTATCGGGAATTTTGTTTAGCTAAAAAAGCATCTCATCCGGCTTTGCCGAAAGCAATGGACTATATTTGTGGATTCATGAATGTAAAGCCTTTAGGTTTCACCGGGCTTTCAGATGTTCGAAATAAGGACATTTTGATTGAATTCGAACAAAGCTTTGTCATATGAGGAATAGCTATATAGTACGTAAAGAATTTAATCCCTCTCATGAGAAAAACGAAACAAAAAAGCTGGTTAAAGTTGTTGGTCGCCTTGCGTCCAGCAAGTTCTGCTAAATGGCCGATGCATTGTATGTTCATTTTTGGTTACTATATTTTCTAATCAAAAACTGAATCACTCATGGTCATGGATCAAAGCCATATTTGCCAGATTTACCTTTTATGAGTTCCATCTTTCCTTGAGGGTGAAATTACCGTCTTATAGAAATGATATGAGGGGAACGGTGTACGGAACAAGACAATCGACTCGGTAACAGCCTATAAAATCTGTATCAATCCGTTTCAAGTGACGTCTATTTTGATTGAAATCATAGAAGTCTTCGCTACGAATTTAAAAGGTTTGCTTGACTTTTCGACAAATCTCGATACTTTTTTGACGTGTTGTGTTGCTTTAATTCCTTCATACTACAATATGAATATATATGTGAGATATATATGTATGGTCAAAAAATAAATAAAAAAAAAAAAAAGTGGAAGTAAAAATAAACTTTTTAAGATATTTTACTTTTTACAAATATCAAGTTTTCATTTAAAAAAGGAAAACTTGACGGAAAAAGAATGTCGGATGAGAAGTAAAATGAAACAGTGATAAGAAGAATTGCAAAGTTTTTTTGATATGCATATTTTAAATACACCTTTTCTCAGGATAGGTAGGAAAACATTTTTGCACTACATTTTAAAGGATTTTTTACAGGACTAAAATATATTAGGTTGGGGAAAAAGAAATCCATTATTTTTTCGGTAGATGGCTGCACTGGTAGTAACGATCAAACAATCTCAGATTTATGCTCGTTGGAAAGATGACATTTCGCAGTAAAAAAAATTCTTTTGTTGTTTTTTGTTTGGTGCATTCAGTTGTGAGCTACAGCGTGTTAAAAATGGAAGTAAACAAAGAGAAAATTCGGTACATTTTACAGTTTTTCTTTGACAAAGGCGAAAATGCAAGCCAGGCGGCTAAAATTGTGAATGGTGTTTATGGTTCCGATACTGTAACAGCCAATTATGTGCAATTTTGGTTTCGTAGATTCCGTTCAGGAATTTCTGATGTTAAAGATGTCGTCGAAAATGTCGATAATCGGAGAAATGATCGAAGTTGACCGGCATGTTAGCAGGTCGCCATCGCCCAGGAGCTAAAAATCGACCATAAAACAATTTTAAACCATTTACACAAAGCTGGATTCAAAAAGAAGCAAAAGAAGTAGAAGAAGAAATAATGGATTTCTTTTTCCCCAACCTACCTTTTTTTTTCTTTGAAATTTGGAATACAAAACACATGCTCTGTAGTAAGTCCGCAAAAATGGGGTGTGATGCGAAAAGCGCGAAACAGATTTGCCAACATTGTCACCTACGGATGGTCTAAGACTTGATACCTTGATACACACCTTCAGTTTTTTTCAGTCTAATATTCTCAGCCGACTTATCCGATGTATATTCCGATGTATAAAAGTGGGCAATGATTGGAACAACATATACGAGTGTTTCTCTTCGTTTTCCTTTTATCAGTCCGTAAAAATTGAATCAGGGCGTTTATAGGGTGTGATGAGTAACGCGCGAAAAATTTTTTGCCAGCATTGTCACCTACGGATGGTCTAAGACTTGATACCTTGATACACACCTTCAGTTTTTTTCAGTCTAATATTCTCAGTCGACTTATCCGATGTATATTCCGATGTATAAAAGTGGGCAATGATTGGAACAACATATACGAGTGTTCCTCTTCGTTTTCCTTTTATCAGTCCGTAAAAATTGAATCAGGGCGTTTATAGGGTGTGATGAGAAATACGTGAAACGCTAAAAGCGGGCAATGATTGGAACAACATATGTGAGTGTTTCTCTTCGTTTTCCTTTTATTATTACTGTAAGATAGCTTTCCCTATTATAATGTTCCCCTCATTCTATTTATTCTGATTGTTTTCTTGTGAAGATCTATCGGTTGAATTGGAAACATTTGCTCATTGGAGAATTTTATTTTTTTTTTGTTATGCAATTTGGTTTCGAATTATTAGAGCATTCTTAATATAGGCCCAGTGCAATGTAACGTTTAAAACGTTTTAAACTTTTAATGTACGAACACTGATAACTGATTAGTGCTTAAAGGTTATTCCACAGAAAACGTTATACTTATGTGCTACAAAAAGCCGGATGTGTGAACCGAGTGTGTGGGAGAGCTCTATGACTACGTTAAATGATGATGGCATGGCTAATGATTTTGCCTGATGAGAAAGTTTTATGTTCTGCCATGAAAAAAAAACAATGTTTGCCAAAATATATTGTTATTCAGATGCTTTTTTTTTCCGAAAATCAAATGCTATTGTAATTTAGTTAACTATATCGCTTACCTTTAACTTGTACATAAGAATTTTATGAGACTGTTTTGATTTATGTGTATCTGTATTTCTTTTTGTTGAGCTTCAATAATTCTGCATTTGCTTAAAAACGTCCCGCAAGAAAGGTGACAAAAATCAGACATTCCAAAGGGAAGAGAAACAACAATAATGCCGAGGACATTTTAACATTTGCTGGATCTTTTCTGTGCTTTTATTTCTGTCTTTTATCTCGAATAAACGTCGAGAACGTGCCAATAAATTTTCGCACGTTTTTATTATAATTTTAAAAACGTACGAAAAATGTCAAGATGTTAATAATGAGGTACACATGAACATATAGGAGTGTGTATGTGTGTATATGTGTTAGGTGCTAGCTTTTTCTTTTTAAAAAAAAAGGTATATTTTAAAGCTTGAAAAATGATTTAAAGGTTAGATTAATATGATCATAAATTTTGTAAAGCAAACCGTGGTATGCTTCGTTGGTCAATTCATTGAAGGTAGAGTAACACTAAGATTTTTGAATTTTATTAACTAAGTTTTACTTTAAGTTTTAAGAAAATAATTTTATTACCAATAATGATTATTTTTCATTTTCCTCCGAAATTTCAATTTGCTAAACCACATAATATTTTTTTCAAAAGGTATTAATGCGCATACGTTTTGTCATATCGCTAAATAACTGACCATTTCGAACTTCACTCGTTGTCGCGAGAATATGTGTAAGTCTAGTCTAAAAATTCTTATCTCCATTTTTGGCATCGTGAGCGTGAGCGAACAAAAGACGGCATATAACTGATGAGTAGATAGATACGTGTACATATAGCACATACGGAACACATGCACCTATGGATGAAAACGTTGTAAATCTTAATGTAAGAATATGTGTACATAATTATAACTCTGATGTGCTTCCTGCTTATTGCAAACGGACCACAAACTTTGGAGGCGGATGCAACAAAACTGAATTTAATTTATGGGACTAGAATTTTTTCCCTCTAGAGAGGCGTGTTTTCCGCATTCTCATCGCAATTTCACTTGCAATCATTCACATGTCTATTTGCTGTTTTTATAGTGTGTTGTTGTAGGACCGCAAAATGAAAACTTGCAATAAAAACAATTAAAATATAGTTTTTTTTTAAAAAACATATGACAGGAAGTCTCGACGCTCGGATCTTCTAATTGCTAAACTATGGCTGTTATACTCATAGGCATTGAAACAATACTGGGAAAGTGAAGTTCTCGCCTCTCACATGTTTCCATTTATAACCAGATATCACAACTTATCTTATGAGGACCAGAAAGCGAGCTAAAAATTGATGAGCCCAAAGGAATTAATTAAATAGCTAATTGACTAAAATGTCATCCATGGGGGAATTAGTTGACTAATCAGCTAGTACGTCTAATAGGACCGCCCAAAATTAGCTAATAATTTTGTTTGGGCTCGAGTTTGTCTAACGCATAGCAGTATTTTTCGTGCACCCTATAGAGTATGTAATCTGGACTAGCGGGAAGAGAGGAGTTGGTCGCGCCTCCGTTCTCCGATCTGTTGCAATCACAATTACGACATAATCTAAAACTGTGACTAAGAACTTTATCTTTTATAAACTTATCTCTCTTCCCTACTCTAAGTTTTGAAATCGTCTAAATCGGTTCATCGTTTATCTTTTTTAAGATTTGCATTCGTTTAGATTAATGGTATAGTTTTCCTTTTTTAGATGCAGATAGTAATACCAGTTGCTCGTGCTAATCTTCATATAATCCAAGAATTTATTACTTTCCGAGAAATAAATTATAATGACAATATGCATAAGATATGATCAGAAAAGAATAATAAAAGATTTTACAGCGCAAAATAACCGACGTAGATGTGGATGCCAAATAGCAGAATATATGAAACTTATCGCATTAGGATGCACATACTTCGCAAACAGAGAGCATGCAAAGACAGACATGACCTCATAGGACAAATAATTCATGTAGCTTTTCTAGAATAGTACGGCAAAGCGTTCATTTCATATTGCGATTACAAAGCAGAAAACGGAATCTTCATAGTAGACTGAGATGAACCATCTTAGCTGAAAAATTCACAATCCATAATAGAACAGATATCGTGACGACTGACAGAAAAGAGACAAAAAGTGCACCTTATCAATGTATTAGGGGGACCCATAAGTAATCAATTATTTTGCATTCATAGACAAAATGTTTTTTTGAAATGACATTTTGATTTTTTAAT